>MU227252.1:1208237-1279788 GCA_018584345.1 Thuja plicata | reverse complement strand
AAGGAAAAAAAACAATAAAAAAAACACTTTTTAACTATTCTGGGCCCACTTTTCATCTTTTCAGTCCGCAGGTCCTTATGGATTTGCCCGGGTCCGCGCGGATCCTCGAGGATCCTTGAATCCACGACCCGGTCCGTGATGGATCCGGGCAAGGTCCGTTTTTAGACCTGTGGATCCGTCTGGATCCGCGGGCCACGGATCCATCCGGACCCACAGGCCAAAAACCGGACCCTGCCCTGATCCACCACGGACCGGCTCGTGAATCCGGACCCGTAACGGACCCGGACCCGGATCAGAGGTGTTTGGCACGAATCCGGCAACTAAGGTTTTATTTTAAAACCTTACCTTGATAGAGCTAGGGCATAGCCCGAATGGGATAGGGCATCGACATGAATGATGGTGCTATTTTGGTTTCTTGGTGGACCCTTCACGTTAGTCTGTCGTGTCAAATGAAGGACCTCCGTTACACAAAATGGTGTCTCTTCAACATCTTGAAACGTCTGACCCTTCATCGTATGAGAATATGTAATCATGTCAACGTCAAATGCTTGAACCGACAGGGCATATGAAATAATAATAATCACAAAAGATTAAATGAACGATGATCAGATTACTAGGTCCAAATGTCACTGAACAATATTGACCGCAACAGAGAAAAAAAAGCATCACGTTGAAAGAGGAACCAACACCCTGCAATAGCAATGACTATCTCAGACAGAGATGACTATGGAAGAAAGATATCTCTTGAAGCTACATCATCAACATTTTTCACCACTGCATCTACAGGTGTCCTCCTTTCACGGTTTCTCTGTTAAGCAATGTTTTATTGGTCAAGGGCTTGAGATTTGTGTATTCTGTGTAATAAGTTTTTTATTAAACTTATCTCTGTTTGTGTTGTGTCTTAATGCTTTGATTTTATGTAGTCTCTATTGTGTTTCATATACACTGAACCTGAGTTGTATTTCATTGTATAATATCTGTATACGGGTTGTGCATTATGTCGTTTCATGCTGCATATTTGTAGTAAGTTTTCCTTAAAAACAAAGATTATGCTTAGAGTTCTTGTAAACCATGGGTAAGTTTTTAATCTGTGGCTCTTGTTCATCAAACCCCAGTTAGGGTTCCATTGTTTCTGGAGGGCAAAATTATTTCTCGGTGGTTTTGGTGTTATACTTGTTAAACTCTAGGTTGTATAGCATACAAATGCGTTGTTTTTGAAGGGTTCTCTGTCTGACCCTAGTTTGAAGATGAGTCAAATATGTTGTTATCCACTGTTGTGCTTGGCTTTTTGCGTTTTTACTGTGGTTAAGAGTATCTCTGTTTAACCCTTGTTAACTTTTGTTTTGGAGACATCTCTTACTCGAGTTCTTTAAACATTCCTTGAGGATTCTATGTTTAGTTTTTGGAAAGAAGTTACATATGCAGTTGCAGAACAGTTTCATGGCAATTTTGATTTGGTTCCTTTCTAAGGAACATTATATATGTTTCATTTGGGAAACATTATGGTTCTACAGAGAAAGAGATTCCTTTGACATGATACATTCATTGTATATGCAATATATTGTGCACATTGGTTTCAAAAGCAGCAATATTTGCTTGAACTTTGAGCAATGCAGTTGTCCTGATTTGATATGATTCATTGTTGAGTATAGGATGTTACATATACTTAATGATGAGTTGTGATTACCATTCTTTGTACAAATATTCTGATTCTGTATGAAAAATCTGATTGTAAAAGTGAGGCATTGTAAGTTCAAAAAGACTTTGATAAGGCCGGTGAGGCATTTTTGTCAGTGAGACAACACTAGCCAGAGGCATTTTATCAGTGAGACATTTGTAAAAAGCATTTTCAAATAAGCCAATGAGGCAATTTCGAGTGGTTTTATATTGTGTCATGAGTTTATGTGTTATTTGGTCTCTATGATTCACTTGTCTAATTCAGCTTTGAAATCTGCTCTATTATGATCAGTACTTTCATAAAAGTCTTGAATGCCTCAAGTGTATGATAAATAATATTCTTTAGATTCCATGTTGTTCATTTGATCTGCCTGAACACACATTCATAATGCATCAGGGTTTTATAATGATACTTTGTGTTCACATTCATTATGGTTGATTATGTTGAGTTGATCAAAAGGTCTTGATATCTTCACAGTTGTTTTTTTTCAAGTTTCTCCAAAGTCTATTTAAGATTAGTTGAAATTTACATACCACTGATTCACCCCCCCTCTCAGTGGTATCGTACTCCAACAGGGCCGACCTATGAGACGGTATTCTTCCTATGAACTTGCTGGCTGACTATAGTTTAATATAAGTTTAAAGGTATATAAATAAGTTTATTATTAAGGAGGCCAACCTCCTTTGGCTATGACAATGAAACTCGTATGAATCAATGATAACATAATAGCCCAAAGATGTGAAGAGTAAAGGATTAATATGCAGCAGTGAAGGATTAATATGCAGCAATGATGAGTAATGAAGTGCAGATTTAAAGAAGCAATCCTTACCAAGGCTGTGACAATGATAAAGAGACAACAAGAATATTGTTTGAAGAGTGAAAAAAGAAGTGATTGTGATCAAGAATTTGCAGCAACTGTGTTAAATAGAAGGCAGCAATTTATACGACAGTGATTACCATGTCTTTATGAGAAATGAATACTATGTTAAAGAAAGAGGTTAATATTCATTTAAGGCAGTGATTTATATTATGAAAAGCATCACTGTTGCATAAGATAAAGTAAACAATCTGACATTAATGATGGGGAGCGATTAGAAAGTGTAAAGGTGGAAATAATTCTTCTTAACAAAGGGCAGCAATCTATAATGGAAGGGTGCTTCTCTTGGAAAGAATGCATCCATTATGAAAAGGTATTTCTTTTCACTTATAGATGAAGATATAAAATGAAGGTTTGTGAAATAAGAAGAAGAGGCTAGTGTGGAGAAATAATTATGAAGAATAAGATATGTGAAGAACAAGAAGGGGAGTGAAAGAAACCATGTGGAGCCAAAAGATAAATCATACAAACACAAAGAGAGTTTATAACGAATAAAGAGTAAATACTTTACAAAGGCAAATTTGCGAAGAAGTTATATGAGAGAAATTCACTGAAGAAGCTATATTCAACAAGTTGGATAAAAGAAAGATCCATAAGCAAGATTTGTAAGAGAAAGGATATATGTATTGCAGCATATAATATCAGATCTTTTGAAAGCAATACAATAGAACTGTAATTCAGCAGACCTCAAGACAATATCATCCATTGAAGAATTTGGCAATTGGTGCTTCCTAAAGGAGAGATTGATGTCTCTCGTTAGGTTGGTGTCTAGCTACGGGGGTTGGTGCCTCCAATAGGATTAAGCCTACGAATTGAGGGATTGGTGTGTGTCGGTGTAATTAATTATTCACCTAAAAAAACCTTACTTAAGCTTACTTAGGATAATGTATACATAGTAGTTTGCATTTGAGACACTTGGGTGTCTGCACCTTTATTTGCACATAGTGTAGGATAAATTCCACTTTAGGTGGTGATAGTTGTTATCACATTCCACTTTATGTGTTGTCTCCACCTTTAGTGAACTTATCACTTATCATCCTCACATTGTTGCACATACTTCATTGCACAATGGAGGATGATCCACCTTTGGTAGACATGTGATTCCACCTTATGTGGGTGATAAGCTATCTTCTCCTTATCATGGTCTCTTATTGTCTTGCCTATATAAGCAGGCACTTCTACATTGTATATCATTGAATTCCAGCTGAGTCAATCCATCAAGTATTTTTGTATGTAATCCAGTTCAAAATATTATTTTGCATATTGATGAGAATATAGTTTGTTCTTGTCCACATTTTGTCGCTCTTTTGTGCTAAACATTGGCCTCTAGATCTTGGGTTGTTGTTGCTGTTAGCGAATTCTTACATGGTATCAGAGTCATTGGAGTGCCATTGCATAGTCGTTTTGGAGAGATTTTCTTGCATTTGAAGGTTGGCACATTTGCAGATCTAGGGAACAGCGACTTGTGAGAGCCTCCTATGCCAAATCAAACATCACCATTGCGTCCAGGAGGCTCTTTTGATGAATTTTGACTATAAATTTGTCTATATTAGACAAAAAATGTTTTTGAGGCAAGAATAATTAGCAGGCAGGTGGTACGGCCCTACCTGCGATGGTACAATTTTAATTTTTTTAAATTTTGCGAATATATTTTTAAATTCCTTTCTGAAATCATAGATTTATTTTTTTTTCAAAAAAGGGTTATTGGATAAATTTTGTTTTGGTTAAAATCAAGGGATGTTTTTATTGTTGGGGGGCCCGTAGAACGAAACCACCCCTAACTCTATCACTTCCTTCTGCGACTGTCAGATCTTGCAGGGTCGTACTTGAAAGACCTGTACTCTGTGTTTGACCGAGCAATGAGGGCTCCTGTCCTATTGGCGACTATAGAACGACAACTCCACCGGCCAAGCTCGGGCTTCACGCAGGCAGACTTCCTATGATAGTCACTTCTATTAGTCCTAGATTTTGGCACAAAATTTCCCGGCGGCAAAATCTCGCATACCAACCCCCGGTCACCAAATTCTGACATTTGCTTCCTGGCACCCCTATTCTTTGCAACAAGCTACCTTGCCAGCGAATTCCCCGACATTCACATGTGTAGACGACAGCGTTGTTCAAACTTTTCTAACCGACATCTTTTCATCTCTCGGCAGCTCTTTCCACAATCCGGCTTCTCACATTTCCTACCAGCATCTTCATCGGGCCTCACTGCTTCCCCCGACGATAGATCTAGAGATTTCTTTGGCTTGGGCATTTTCCGACATATCCAAGTAGCCTCATCCAACCTCTCGGCATCATACTGCGTCAACAGATCCGACACATGGGTAAGCTATCTTTTTTGCTTTGACGAGTATACGGTCGTCAAATTTAGGCTAGTGATTGGGTGGCATCAACACTACTTTAGCATTTTTTTAAAATTTTGACCCCCTTTCCATTTGCAGGTGAACTTTGAAACTCCATAACTCAATCATTTTGGCTCCGTTTTTTATGCAATTTTTTTTTGGGGAGTAGAATTTAGCGCTCTTCGCTGCTGTGCAGGTATTTTCTAATTTTGGATGACAGAATTTCCAGAATTTGCAGTTTTGGGTGGCTGTACCTATCCAATTCTCATTTTTGCAACTTTCGGGAGTCTATTCAAGCTCATACGAACACATTTTCAGGTGCCGTTTTTTTTAAAGTGCAAAATTTTTGTCTACTTCTCATTTTTTCTATCAGATTGTCGCCGTTGTGAGTGGACATATCACTTTCAGCATTTGGCCTATTTTCCACTTGTAATTGCTTGGATCTTTAAGAAATTGTCCTTTGTCTATTTGAGTCTGCTATAGCCTATGTTTGGCAGTTGTAATCATTGAAATCAGAAGTCCGCTTTGCCTTGTTTTGCAACTGGCAATTGTACACGCACCAAGTACAAAGTGCCAAAATCATCATTTTAATTTTTTTTGTTGGGGGCAGGGGAGGGGGGGGGGTTCTTTGATTGAGTGAATTTGGGGGCGGGGGGAGTGTGTTGTGTGGTTGTGCCTCTCTTTGTGCTCTTTTATTTTGCATCATGGGTTCTCCTAAGTTTCCTCCTTTAACTCCATATAATTATACATCATGGAATATACATGCTTGGACTATACATTATGATTATATTGATGGTACTATTGTGCCACCATCTGATCCTAAAGCTAATCCAAACGCTTAAGTTGAATGACTCACTAAAAATACTATAGCCCTTGGAATGTTGAGAAAGTATATTTCACTTGATCTCATTTTTCTCATTGATAAGTGTAAGACAGACAAAGAGGATTGGGAAAAACTTGCTAATTTGTATGGCACGGTTGATGAGGTTAGAGGCTCCTGATTAGACAATGATTTCACAAGCTTAGATCCCAAGAAATTTGACACTATCCAAGACTTTGTAACCAAAGAAAATGAGCTTAGAGCACAACTAAAGGATTGTGGTATTGACAAGAAGGATGAACAATTGGGTTTCAATTTGTTGGACAAGCTTCCACCAGAATGTGCAACCTTTGTCTCTAGTTTCCAAACCCAATGTTTGACTAGTAGTTCATACACTACACCATCTTTTGATGCACTCACAAAAATGTTGATGCAAGAACAAGAGAAATTGATCACCATGGGGGTTCTCAAGTCATCTAAGTCAGAAGCTTTTGTGGCTCAACAAGGGAATCAAAGGAATCATAGGAAAGGCAAGAACCAGCAGTCATCCAAGCCAAAGCCACATAAAGATAGAGCACAATCATCCTCTCCACAAAAAGGAAATTCTTCATCCTCTCCTAAGGGGAATTCATCGAAGGAGTTTCTTACTTGTGCGTATTGCAAGAAGAATGGACATGATGAACATGATTGTTACAAGAAGGATATTGATGAATTGAAGCACCTTCTTGAGAAGAATAGAATCAGTTTGCCTTCAAGAATGTATACTTCAGCTTCTTCACAAACAAATTTTTATAAGGGAAAGAGTCACACTTTTGGGATAGATAAGGGCAAAGGGCAAGCTTTTCTTGCTACTTCAGGTCATGATTCAAGGAGATGGCTTCTAGATTCAGGGGCTTCTATTCATATGGCATCTTCACAATCCATGTTTTCTTCATTTGAGCCTTGTCACATGCCACCGATTTTGATAGGCAATCATACTTACAAGAATGTGATTTGGAAAGGAACCATTGATATTGGGGAGGGAACCTTCAATAATGTGTTGTGTGTACCTCACTTAACCAATAATCTCATTTCCATCTATCAAATCACTAATGGTGCAACAAGGAAGACTGTGGAGTTCACACCTGATTCAGTTACCATTAGAGACTTGGAGAGTGGAGCTATCATTGCTACTGGGGTGGTTGATCATGCATCTCGGTTGTACTCCTTTGAAGATTGTGTTCCTGATGACAATGATTCTTCAAATGATGATCACATTTCTAGTGTGGATTTAGATATTGAGGAGAATTTCGACTACTTGAACTTCGGTATTCTCACATGTGATCAAATTCTTGAGCCTTCCATTCCATCTCCTCTTATTGAGATCACATCTAATGTTGCTCCTGATGATGCTTGTATTTCTATAGTTTTGGCTTCTTGTGATTCGGTGCAGTAGGATATACATTGTCTTCCAAACACAGTTCCTTGGGATAATTGCTTGATAGACATTGCAAGTTTCTTTGTGGAGTCCTACATTGCAAATTTGGGAGACATCATTCATGATATATATCTTCTCTTCGATGGAGATGATCCTAGAATACTTGGACCATCTTCTTCCTCATTCTCTACATCCTTACAGTTTGACATGATTGTGGATACTTTGGACCAACAATTGGAGGAGGTCTCTTTATCTTCAGAGGACACATTTGGGCCTTTGGATCATGTTCTACATCCATCCTCATTAGATCCCGACTTGTCATTTTCAACAATGGGGACTAGTACACCTGATTTGAAGGAGTCACCTTTCAGCATCAACATGGAGACACTTGAGCAGTTTTCAGAGACTCCATATATTTTGAGGTTTCTTCCTACAGACTGGGGAGGCTTCATACATACACCTTTGGTTTTGTTTCTTCCTAAGGGGAGGAACGTTGTTCAGTGTTCATGAAGCAGTTTCTACATCTAGCCTAGAGCATCTACCATTAGTGTACATTCTACATTGAAGGGGGGTGTAATATCCCCTGAATAAAGTCTTAATGGAAATACAAAATAAAATAATATTAATTATTTCCACAAAAAAAGATTAATATTGAATAATTATTTATAATTGTTTAAATATTAGCAAGTATCTCATAAACTAATATTTAAATAATTAATTTGGTGTCTATTGTTATGAATAAGTTCATTTACGGGAATGGGAAGTTATTAATGGGAATTATCTCTTACGGGAATTATTTTTCTTTAAAAGAAATATTCTTGGGAAGGGAAGCATATGAATACAATTGGAATTTGATAGCGAGTCTTCACAGAAGCCAATTCACATTCGAATTGGATAGCAAGTTTCACAAGGCCAATTCACTAGTGAAATACCTTGTCTAGGGGTCGTTCCAAATAGAGAGACTAAAGTCGGTGACTGGTTGGGGAGTAACTGACCGATTCTGGAAGTGTTATTGTCGAAAGTGCAAACTGGAAGTTTGATCTTCCTTTGATGGCTGGACCGTCATCAGCAGGAGAGTCAGGTGAGTTAACAGAGCCATGATGCCGAGTTGTTATTGAACTCGTCCATACCTGCGACTTTTTTTCTTGTTATTCTCAGTCGGCCTGACGGTTGCAATTATGCGGATTTAAAGCAACATACCATTGGGACTTTCTTATATATATCCTATGTAGAGGCGGAGATCATTCACATTCTGCCAGTCCATTCTGGAGTTAACAATTGTTGCGCAATCTGGAAGTCAAGGATGGTCGCGTAACCTGGGGAACCGTGTCAGCTGCACAACGGTATATGAGACATCATCGAGTCAATGTGGGGAGCAACATCGACTTATCTGCATGAATGCTAAGATCAGGTGCACTGCAATTTCTGAACTTGATAATCAAAGCATTACTTATGTTCTGAGATTTGTATAAAAAATCCGATCTTCATTTTCCTTGAAATTAATGTGAATGCTATCTATCTTTTGGAGGTATGTGTGTTTCAAACTGAAATCTGGACTAGCTACAATAGTAAATGTTTTTGGGATAATACATTGGTATCAGAACTGTGCATCCTGCCAGCCTGTTAGGAAAATTTAATGAGTAAAAAACCTACCCACACTTATTATCTCAGAAGAAACAAGTCAAATCCGAATTTAGACAATATGGGTGAACAACCTGAAAAGAGTAACAGGGATCTAATTATAGCATTAATCAGGAGTCAAAAGGAAATGCAGGATAATCTTAATCGGAAGACCAATATGATGACCTAATTTATGCCACATACTATAGATCAACACCAAAATAATGGGGGCAGAGAGGATAACTCTGTGAACAATAACAATCAACCTGAAAGAATAGGGACTGGTAGACGTTTCATGCCGACTTTTACCCCTAGAAATGTCCAGCTAGAACATTAGCCAACTGTTAGAGAATTACAAGATGAAATACACTAGGATTGGATAATGTGAGTGGACGAATTCAGGTCCGAAATGACATTCAGGGAATATTTGGATGTAAGAATGAAACATAAATCATACAGGGGCAAAGGGCATAACAGTGAATTACAGAGGAAAATAGGAAAGATGTCAATAACATACTTTGATGGGTCAAGTAAAACTACTGCCAGAGCTTGGGTTCAGAAACTGGACACATATTTTCAATTGAACCCTATGATGGAGGATGAAGCCATTAAGTATGTCACATTACATTTAGACGGGGTAGCACATGAATGGTGGCACCATGTACAGATAACATTGGGACACAACCAAGTAGACACATATGCAGATTTTACTGAACAACTCATTGATAGGTTTGATTCAAAAGACCCTAAATTACACTTGAAAGAATTGACAAAACTAAAACAATTGGGAAAAGTAGAGGAATAGATTTCTGAATTTGAAAAATTGGCTGTGCATTTTACTAAAATCTCTGAAAGGCATAAGATAGTTATCTTCATTGATGGGTTATCTGATTCACTAAAAGGATGGGTTAAGTCTTTGAATCTGTCAACACTGCAAATTGCCATTAAAAGGGCAAGGGAATTGGTGTTAGAAAGATTCAGAATAATTGAGGGGGAGGTGAATCAGTTATCCTAGGTCCAAATGTACCAATTGAACTTTCGAAAACTTCAACCAACTCAAATCCACTCAGTAATCCACTCGGTCTCTACAGCATATAATCAATAATATAAACTTGCAGTTTACTGTCCTAATCTAATCAACTTGTAGAATATAAAACTCGTAACAATACAACACATCAAATAACATTCACACAAGTATGACACCAGGATTTAACGTGGAAACCCAATATGGGAAAAACTACCAGTAACATGCTACCAATTTTTCACTCTTCTGAAGTGAGCTCTGTGAAAAGCCAACCCGGTTAAAGGTTACAATACAGACTGTTAAATTTGACCCGGTTAGAAGTGAGCCTTGTTAGAGGGCTTAGACCATTCCATTAGAATGTCACCTTGATTAAAGGATTTAACAATATGACTGTTAGGTCAACCTTGTTTAAAAGGATTTTGCAACTGATACAATGGTTATAAAGTAACAGCAAATTGTGATCTGAAACATACAACTCACTTTGCAAACACTGATCCAATTATAGCTCAAATGCTAATTCACTGACTGGCCTCCATTGTCATTTTCATCACTCAGATCTGCTCGGAAATCTTTCAAGCAATCACCATTGTGCAGTCTTGTACTACTCTCTTTAGGCTTTTCTTCCTTCTGCTTAGATTTTGCCAATCAACAGAATTAACCTCATACCACACACACACACATAACCTGCAATTAGGTTAATCTTATACCTCTCTGATCAAGTAGCTCGATCTATTGCCGCTTAATCATCACCATAGATTTTAGGGTTAGGTCAGATCCAACAAATCCTTCCAACATTTCGTTTCCATCTACATTGTATAATACATCCTAAAACTCCTTGAATCCATACATGAAAACAGTTAAACATATTTTAAATGCTCATTTAATTCTCCACAACAATCATCCTTATCTTAAATACGCTTCACATATCCAAAGAAAATCAACTATGTCGGTTGGGATCTCAAATCTCTCTCAAACTGTCAAAATACTGACACTCGGTCAATACTGTGCTCTGTCGCTCGGTCATCACTAGATAACTCGGTAATTCACTGACACTCGGCAAATACTGATGCTCGATCGACACTAAATTTGCTCAGCATATACTAGCGCTCGGTTGACACTCACATCACACGGCACAAACATAAGTTCTTTAATCTTCTGCTCTGTAACCCGGTCAAGACTAATCTTGTAGTCATCCAAATTTCACTTAGACTTGAGATAAACAATATATTACCTTGTCAAGGTAAGATCTCATCAAGTACCCATTGTAGTTTCACATAGCTCAACCATTTCACCAGGTCTTGTTATCTCTTCTTTTCAAATCTTCTCCATCAATCAATTGATATGGCACTTCACAAGATAGCAACTGTCTTACCAATTAAGTTTTGACATCAATGGCAATATAACAATTGTTTCAATTGTAGTTTCCAACAATCTCCCTCTTTGGCACTGATGACAAACACATGCAAACAAACAACATATGCAAGGTTCCCAAACAATCCAAAAAGTATGTTTTGTAAACAGATTTTCATTAATGTCCTTAGCTTCATTCTGATTCTCTCCAATACAAATATTTCTCCCTCTAGGATAGATTTCTCTCTGTAGCTTATCTCCCTCAATGGTATATCTCCCTCTTTGTTTCCTTACTAATTTCTCTTAAGTATATCTCCCTCTTTGACAACAATGCCAAAGACATACATCTTCATTATGTAGATATCTCTGTGTCAGGTTTCTAAATTCTATGCTTCCTCTGTCATCATGCTTATGACTGATCAACATCTTTTGCTTAACACTTCACAGCTTCAGGCAACACCTAAAGTGTGACCACCTTTTGCATCAATCTGTCAGATATTCTATGTAATACATTTGATGCAACCAATCCATATGATCTCAGTTTGCCTTAGATAGGGGAATAACCCCTAATTTGCCTCTTAGATACTCATGAGCATCCTTAGGTAAAGCCTTAGTAAATATATCTGCCAACTATTTCTTTGTATTAACATATTCAAGTCTTACTTCTTTGTTTTGTACCAACTCTCTCAAGTAATGATACTTGATAGCAATATGCTTGGTCTTTGTATGCATCATTGGGTTCTTTGAAATATTAATAGCACAAGTGTTATCACAAAAAATAACAACTGGTTTTGTGATCTCTTCCTTCATACCTTTCAACAATTGTTTGATCCACACTATGTTTGAACAATTCATTGTTGCTGCAACATATTCAGCCTCTGCTGCAGATTGAGAAATACAGTTTTGTTTCTTGCTTGTCCAAGAGAATAATCTCTTTCCTAAAAAAATGCACCACCACTTGTGCTCTTTCTGTCATCAACATTACCTGCCCAATCCACATCTGTGTAAACTTTCAATTCAAACTTCTCATTCTTCTTGTAATATAATCCATAGTGCTCTGTTCCCTTCAAATATCTCAGAATTCTTTTCACTGCCATCAAGTGACTATCTTTAGGATTTGCAGAAAATCTTGCAACAATCCCAACTGCTAATGCAATATCTGGTCTACTTTGGACAACATATTGTAGTTTTCCAATCATTGATCTATACAGAGTTTGATTCACTTCAGCTGTCTCAACAGTCTTTGATAGTTTCTGTCCAGTAGCCATAGGTGTACTTACAAGTCTGGAGTCCTCCATGCCAAAACAATTCAGTATCTCCTTGATGTACTTTGATTATGTAATGTAACCTTTCTTCATCTGATATACTTGCAAACCAACAAAGAATTTAATTTCTCCAAACATAGACATCTCAAATTCAGTTTACATCTCTTTTGCAAATAATTGGCATAAAACATCTTGTCCTCCAAATATAATATCATCAACAAATATTTCAGCTAACAATATCCCTTTACCTTTCTCAAACTTTAAGTACAGATTACTATTATCATTTGTCGTTGTAAATCCAATCTTGACTAAGTAATTGTGTAATCTCTCATACCATGCTCTAGGGGCTTGCTTCAATCCATACAATGCTTTATGTAGCTTGCAAACCATATTCTTCTTGCTTGAATAAACAAATCCTTCAGCTTGTTCAATGTATACCTCTTCTTCCAGTGTTCCATTTAGAAATGTTGATTTGACATCCATTTGATATACTTTGAATCCTTTGTAGGTTGCATAAGCCAATAGATTTCTAACTCCTTCCGATCTTGCAACTGGGGCAAACGTCTCACCATAGTCAATGCCTTCTTGTGCATAACCTTTGCATACCAGTCTGGCCTTATTTCTTACAACTTCTCCATGTTCATTCAGCTTGTTTCTAAATACCCACTTTGTTCCAATAACATTCTTGTCCTTTGGTCTAGGTACTAGTGTCCAGGTTTTGTTCTTCTCAATTTGTTCAATTTCTTCATTTATGGCTTGTATCCAATCTTCATTACCTAAAGCATCTTTCACTGATTTTGGCTCAAAATCACATAATAAGCAAGTCTGATTTTTCAATTTGATTCTTGTCACGACCTTTGAATCTTTATCTCCAATAATTTGATCTGGTTTGTGATGTCTTCTTACATACTTTGCTAGTGTAGGCTCTGGTCTTCTTTGCTCTTGATGTTCGTCCTCAGATTCATCATCAAAGTTAATTTCAGGTTCATTTTGTGTTTCTGTTTCATTCTGAGATTGCTCGGCAGTTTCCTCCTGATGCTCTGCAACGTCTTTCTGTAGCTCGGCATTTTCTTATTTTTGCTCGGCAACATTATTCTATTGTTCGGCAACTTCTTTTTTTGGTTCAGGCACACTGTTGAGTTCTCCTTCGTTCATAAAAACGAAAGATCTGTAATCTTTAGGTTCTTGCTTGCTTTCCACTTCATTCTTTTATGCATATTCATCAATTCTAACATTTGTGCTTTCCACAACTTTGTTAGTGTTAGAATTCAAACACTTATTTGCTTTGCTCTTAGTGGAATAACCTAGGAATATTCCTTCATCACTCTTAGCATCAAGTTTTCCATTTCTATTGTCCTTCAGTAGATAACATTTGCTCCCAAAAACTTTAAAATATTTTACATTAGGTGCATAACCATACCATGACTCATAAGGTGTAATATCAGTACCTTTCTTGACTTGTACTCGGTTCAAGGTATAGACTGTTGTACTTACAACTTCTCTCCAGTACTTTTGTGCAACATTCTTTTCTATCATCAGTGTTCTAGCACAATCCATTATTGATCTATTCCTTCTCTCGGCTATACCATTATGTGGGGGAGTCCTTGGAGTAGACATCTGTCATTGCAAAATAAGTTGAACTCGTTTGATATAAACTCTCCTCCTCTGTCAAATCTCAGACATCTCAAGCTCTTACCTGTCTCTTTTTCAACTTTTGCCAAATACCACTTAAACAACTGAAAAGCATCAGATTTTTCTTTGAGAAACATTA
The DNA here is from genome assembly GCA_018584345.1 of Thuja plicata. Lineage (NCBI taxonomy): Eukaryota > Viridiplantae > Streptophyta > Pinopsida > Cupressales > Cupressaceae > Thuja > Thuja plicata. The sequence continues at coordinate 1,265,621 of MU227252.1, read as the reverse complement.
CAGTCATCATTCTAGAGTAATCATCAACAAACAGTATGAAATATTTATCCCCTCGGTAGCTTTGTAAACCAATAGGTACACACAAAGGTCAGTATGAACCAATTCCAAAACATTATCAGAAGTATAGGTTTTGCTCTTAAAACTAGACTTTGTCATTTTGCCCAACTGACATTGCTTACACATAACATTATCAGGTTTCTTCAATCTTGATAACCCTCTTACTCTTTTCATCTTACTAATGTTTACCAAATTGTCAAAATTCACATGACATAACCTCTTATGCCATAACCATATATCATCATATTCTGCAAACAAACATGTCTCATTAGATAAACCTAGATATAACAAATTACCTCTTGTTTGTTCTCCACTTCCAATCAGTTCACCAGTAGCATCAAAGATTCTAGCCTTTCGGTGATAGAACTCAACTTGGTATCCACAAGTATTCAACTGAGCAACACTCAACAAATTACAGTTTAGTCCTTCAACCCTATAGGCATTGTCACATATGATCTTATCAGCTAGTTTTATTGATCATTTTCCTTTCACACAACATGGTTTGTCATTACCAAACTTAACACTACCACCTTTGCAATAGTTTAAGGTTTCAAATTTACTTTCATCACTAGTCATGTGATGTGAGCAACCACTATCAATTATCCATCTATCACCTTTACTCATATATGAAATAAGTGCAGTTTTCTCATCTTCATCAGAATCATCTTTCATAGCAACATAAACAACTTCTATATGACTATCATCAGATTTATCAGATTCACTATCAGTTTCTTCTTCAACAATATAGCAGGATTTCTTACCTTTGTCTTTATAGTCTTTATACCTTCTGAAATCTCTGTCATCCCTTTTGTCTTTATACTTGCTTATTCTTCTTTCATCCTTGTCATTCCTATCAGGACATCTTGTAGCAATATGGCCAACTTTGTTACATGAAAAACAGATTACAGGAAGTTTACCTTTGAGTTTTCCTCTTCCTCTTGGTAGTCTTCTAGCCATAAGTGCTTCAAGTTCATCAAGATCTTCATTAGAAGTGTCACTGTCGCTATTCACATGTCTTTCTTTTTCTTTCTTTGATTTATGAAGAGTCAATTGTGATTTGAATGCAAAATCAACATGGTGAGGAGTGAAATTATCAAAATTTGACATTTCAAAAGCAGTAAGTCTACCAACTAGACCTTCCAGAGTTAAGTTGTTACCAGGAGTACATCTCAATTCTCGTATAGCAGATACTCTAATAGCATATCTAGGAAGTAAGGTTCAGTACCTTGCTAATAACAATATCATCACTAATAGTTCCATTAGCTCCTCTAATAGCATTTACAACCTCCTTAACTCTACTACAATACTGAACAATAGTTTTACCATCTTGCATTCTCATTTCATCAAACTTACCTCTCAAGCTTTCAGATTTGGCTCTCAGTACATTTGTACCATCTCCATAGATAGTTACCAGTGTATCCCACATTTCTTTTGCAGTTTTGCAATCTTTTATATCTTCAAATTCAGGGTAGCTTACGGCTGATGCAATCTCCAACATTGCTTGGTTGTGTTCTTGTTTTTCTTTCATCTACTGAGCTGTCATAACAGTAAGCACTATTATGTAATCATTTTCCACATAGTATTTTGCAGCATCTCCAATTCCAGCTAGGTGTAGCTTCATCAAACTTTGTCATGCAGGGAAATTCTCTTTATTCAGCCTCGGTACCTCCTTTTTATACATTTTGATCTTTAGCTTCAAGTACCTTCAAACTTTTCTCTACAAGCACCACAATGCTCTGATACCAATTGTTAGGATGATTCAGAATAACTGAGACGGGGGGTGAATCAGTTATCCTAGGTCCAGATGTACCAATTGAACATTCAAACACTTCAACCAACTCAGATCCACTCACTAATCCACTCGGTCTCTATAGCATATAATAAATAATATAAACTTGCAGTTTACTGTCCTAATGTAATCAACTTGCAGAATATAAAACTCTTAACAGTACAACACATCAAATAACATTCACACAAGTATGACACCAAGATTTAACATGGAAACTCAATATGGGAAAAACCACCAATAACATGCTACCAATTTTTCACTCTTCTGAAGTGAGCTCTGTGAAAAGCCAGCCCAGTTAAAGGTTACATTACACACTGTTAAATGTGACCTGGTTAAAGGATTTAATCACTTTGTTAGAAGTGGGCCTTGTTAGAGGGCTTAGACCATTCCGTTAGAATGTCACCTTGATTAAAGGATTTAACAATATGACTGTTAGGTCAACCTTGTTTAAAAGGATTTTGCAACTGATACAATGGTTAGAAAGTAACAGCAAATTGTGATTTGAAACATACAACTCACTTTGCAAATATAGATCCAATTATAGCTCAAATGCTAATTCACTGACTGGCCTCCATTGTCATTTCTATCAGTCAGTTCTACTTGGAAATCCTTCAAGAAATCACCACTGTGCAGTCTTGTACTGCTCTCTTCAGTTTTTTCTTCCTTCTGCATAGATTTTGCCAAACAACTTTATTAACCTCATACCACACACACACACACACACACATAACCTGCAATTAGGTTAATCTTATACCTCTCTTATCAAGTAGCTCGATCTATTGCCACTTAATCATCACCGTAGATTTTAGGGTTTGGTCAGATCCAATGAATCCTTCCAACATTTCGTTTCCATCTACATTGTAGAATACATCCTAAAACTCCTTGAATCCATACATGAAAACGGTTAAACATATATTAAATGCTGATTTAATTCTCCACAACAATCATCCTTATCTTAAATACGCTTCACATATCCCAAGAAAATCAACTATATTGGCTGGGATCTCAAATCTCTCTCAACCTCTCAAAATACTGACACTCGGTCAATACTGTGTTTTGTCACTTGGTCATCACTAGATAACTCGGTAATTCACTAACACTCGGCAAATACTGATGCTCGGTCGACACAAAATTTGATCGGCATATACTGGCGCTCGGTCGACACTCGCATCACTCGGCACAAACATAAGTTCCTTAATCTTCTTCTCTATAACTCGGTCAAGACTAATCTTGTAGTCATCCAAACTTCACTTAGACTTAAGATAAACAATATATTACCTTGTCAAGGTGCGATCTCATAAAGTACCCATTGTAGTTTCACATAATTCAACCATTTCACCAGGTCTTCTTGTTATCTCTTCTTTTCAAATCTTCTTCATCAATCAATTGATATGGCATTTTACAAGATAGCAACTGTCTTACCAGTTAAGGTTTGACATCAATGGCAATATAACAATTGTTTCAATTGTAGTTTCCAACAATTGGAACCCTCATCAAAAGGGTAAACTTTTAATAAAGGTCCTCCACCAAAACCAGACAAAGATAAGCAGCCATTCATTAAAGATACTTTCCCTAAAAACAAACTAGACAAAGAAGCGCGGAAAGAACTCAGGAGGAGAAAATTGTGTTTCAGTTGCAAAGAATCATGGCAACCAGGGCACAGATGTTTGGGAAAAGGGAAAATACACTATATTGAGATAATGTCTGATAGTGAAGACAAGGAGAATACAGATCCTAACCTAGAACATGCTCAAAAGGACACAAAACAAGGTCAGGGTAATAAACAGGAGGGAAGACTAATAGCATCCATGACAGGGACTCCAGACTACAATATCTTCAGAGTTAGAGGAGTTTTACATGGTCAGCATGTTATTGATATGTTAGATAGTGGATCCACTCATAATTTTATAGATGTTGCTCTTGTTAAAAAACGTGGTTTGCAAACAGAAAAACATGAAGGATTCGATGTTAGAGTAGGTGGCACAAATTTAGTTAGCACTCATAAAGTTCCTCAATTGAATATTTCCCTTGGCAATTATACTGTGACTGATGACTTCTATGTGATTGATTTGGCTGATACTAATGTTGTCTTAGTTTCAAACATTTGGAATTTTCTTTCAAGGTTGATGGAAAGAAGGTAGTTCTCAAAGGTATGTCTGGTGGAGGGCCCAGGATTGTCAGCGCTAAAAGGATGGAGGCTATTTTCAGGCATGGGGATGTTGCATGGTCAACCCAAAGTCTAATATCTACCAAGGTAACAGGTTTTGAATCTAGGCACTATTAGGATGAATTGTTGAAAATATTAGATTCACATAGTTTGGTTTTCAGTGATATACCTCCAGGAGTACCCTCGGACAAAGGGTTTGAACATACTATTGAAGTGGAAGAATGTGCAAAACCGGTAATCATGATGCCATACCGTCATCCTAAGAAATTCAAGGATGAGATAGAGAAGGCAATACAAGAACTGTTGGATATGGGTCATATCAGGCCTAGTTCAAGTCCCTTTGCTTCTTCAATAGTGCTAGTAAAAAAGATAGGACTACGCATGTGCATCGATTATCGAGCTCTCAACAAAAAGACAATATAAAACAAGTATCCGATTCCCCGAATTGATGAATTGTTAGATGAATTACATGGTGTTGTTTATTTTTCTAAAATTGATCTGAGATCAGGATATCATCAGATTAAACTGAGGGAACAGGATGTTCACAAAACTACATTTCGTTGTCATTATGGCCATTATGAATTTTTGGTTATGCCTTTTGGACTTGTTCATGTTTGTAGCTTTGATTAGATAAAATGAATGAGATATTAATATTATGAGAATAGATTAAATTAAGCACATACATATACATACCAATATATATAATAATAAAAGATATTATTAGTATATATTGATATATATATATATATATACATAATCAATTGTCATTATATTAATCTCATAATAATGAATAGACATGTCTCATGAAGGGACATGTCTCTCCTAGCCTCATTCTCAAAACAAAACACATACAACATAGAGTGCTATTAAATTTGCAGCTATCCTAAAACTTAACATGGCATCAGAGCCAGACTGCAAATGTAAGAGAGTAGTTTGTTGATGGTGTATGTGTGACTGTATCAGAAAATACAGTCTTACAGGGACCATATCTCACAAATCCACCGCTGGATTTTGCTGAATTTTGGATATGTTGTTCAAAAACAAATTTGAAAGAATCTCACCAGAGCGATTGGAGAGAAATTGTGGGGTTCAAAAGTTATGACGGACTGTGTACGGGTCTATATGAAGTTCCTGAAAGTAGCTTTCATTAAAGAGATATATTAATTTGTTATGATCGTGGTCAAGCATTAACAAAGAACGTATTCAAGGAAGGATGTCTCTTTCTATAAAGAAAGTATTAATTATAGAGTGTCACCTCTCTTGGAGCAATCAAGTCATTTCACAAGAAGACATTAGAATTGTTCAACGATATAAGAGTGGGAATTGTACATTGTGGGGGGGAATAATAACCAATGTTACATTCCCATTTGAACCATTCTTAATGGGGAGATGATTAAAAGGGGAGATGTCTCTCAAATTATCTGAGGTGTTTTCTGATTTGATGTATATGGACCTTCATTGAAACAACTTGTGTCAAGGATGTTGATGAGCAGATAAGTATCTATTATCCTTGAATATTACATTTATCTACTCATTGTAGTCTCTCTGTCATCTGTAAATCTATACGTACTATAAGAGATATTTGCCTTGATCTTTTTCGGAGATGCTCTTGTAGGAAAAAGAAGATTAATATCAGATTCAGAGGGAATTTGACACTTGAGAGATAACTTTGGACGAGGAGCTCAAAAGATTGATATCAAATTCAGAGGGAGTTTGACAGTTTATCTTAAGCAATCTTGGATGAAAAGATCAACAGATTGACATCTTCTCAATGAGTTCTTCTCTGTGAGAGAAGTTCGAGGTGAAATCCCTTGTTTCCACCCTCTACGCTAAGGCGTGGTGGATGTCATGTGTGTGACTCCATGTTTTTAATGGGCATGCCCCTTGTGTACATCATGAGGAAGTGACGACTTCCAAATGATTATCACTTGTATTTGTAAGGGTTATTGAAAGGTGACGATCTTACAATAACTTGACCTTCTATTGTGATAGACATCTTGTGATGGCTGAAATAGATCATGATAGATGGCATCTTCTATTGTGATAGACATCTTGTGATAGCTGAAACAACTCATGATAGATGGCATCTTATTGTGATAGACATCTTGTGATGGCTGAAATAGATCATAATAGATGATGTGAATGCTCTTATGGTAAGTGCATATTACCTATGAAAATTTGTTGAGTACGTGGTGGATACCTTTGGCTGGTCATCCAGGATATTTCAAAACTTACAGGCAAATACGGGAAAGGTTTACTTGGAAGGGGCTCAAGGATGATGTGTTATGATATGTTAGGGAATGTACTACCTGCCAGCAGAACAAGGTGGAACATACTTATCCTGCCAGATTATTGCAGCCTTTGCCGATTCCGGATTAGAAGTGGGAAAGAGTATCAATGGATTTTATTACAGGTTTACCAAAATCTCAAGGAAAAGATTGTATTTTTGTGTAGTTGATAGATTGACAAAGTTTGCACACTTTTATGCTATCATTACCGAATATAAAGCTTCACAGATTGCAGAATTATTTTTTAGAGAAGTATTTCATCTTCAAGGCTTGCCAAAGAACATAATCAGTGACTGTGATAGCAAATTCTTGAGTATTTTTTGGAAGGAATTATTCAGATTAACGGGTACAAAGCTGAATCATAGCACTAGTTACCATCCGCAAACCGAAGGTCAGACCGAGATAGTGAACAAATGGCTTGAAGGGTATCATCGTAATTATGTGGCGGGACATCAGAAAGCATGGCTTAAATGGTTCCATCTAGGTGAAAACTGTTATAATACTACGTATCATATGTCCATAGAAATGTCACCTTTTCAACATTATATGGCTATGAAGCTTTATCTTTTGTTGATTTGGCTCTAGGACATAGCAAGACACCAAAATCAAGGGACTGGTTACAAGAATGTTAGGACATTTTGAAAACGTTCAAGGACAACTTGCAATGGGCACAAAATCAGCAAAAGATTTATGCTAATAAAAAGCGAGTTGAGCGTAGTTTCGAGGTTAACGAGTTGGTTTATCTCCGCTTGCAGCCTTATCGCTAGTCTTCACTCAAGAGGAGTGGTGCAGAGGAATTAAAACCTCGATTTTATGGCCCTTACTAGATTATCAAGAAAATTGGTGAGGTAGCATATCAGTTGGATTTGCCAGAGGGGAGCAGAATACATAATGTACTTAATGTGTCATGCCTTAAAAGGGCATTGGATCAACAGGTAACAGCATCAGATGATTCACCCCCGTTGGATGAGGAGGGGAAGTTGGAATTAATTCCTGAGTTAGTATTGGATATCTGTGAACAGAAACTGAGGAACAGGACTACCAAAGAATATTTGATTCGATGGAGGAACTTACCGACAGAAGACGCTACATGGGAAACTGAACAGGTCCTCCAGCATCCTAACTTTAAGTTGCTTGTGGGCAAGCAACACGGGGAAAGGGTGACTGTAATGTCCCCTGAATAAAGTCTTAATGGAAATATAAAATAAAATAATATTAATTATTTAATACTAATTATTTCCACAAAAAGATTAATATTGAATAATTAATTCGGTGTCTATTGTTATGAATAAGTTCATTTACGGGAATGGGAAGTTATTCATGGCAATTATTTCTCTTTAAAAGAAACGTTCTTAGGAAGGGAAGCATATGAAAACAATTTGAATTTGATAGTGAGTCTTCACAGAAGCCAATTCACATTCGAATTGGATAGCAAGTTTCACAAAGCCAATTCCCCAAAGAAATGCCTCGTCTAGGGGTCGTTCCAAATAGAGAGACGAAAGTTGGTGACTGGCTGTGTAGTTACTGACCAATTCTAGAAGTGTTATTGTCGGAAGTGCAAACTGGAAGTTTGATCTTCCTTTGATCGCTGGAACGTCATCAGCAGGAGAGTCGGGTGAGTTAACAGAGCCATGATGCCGAGTTGTTAATGAACTCGTCCAAACCTGCGACTTCTTTCCTTGTTATTCTTGATCAGCCTGATGGTTGCAATTATGCGGATTTAAAGCAACATACCGTTGGGACTTTCTTATATATATCCTACATAGAGGCGCAGATTATTCACATTCTGCCAGTCCATTCTGGAGTCACAATTATTGTGCAATCTATTAACTGGGGAACCGTGTCAGCTGCATAACGGTTTATGAGACATCATCGAGTCAATGTGGGGAGCAACATCGACTTATCTGCAGGAATGTTAAGATCAGGTGTACTGTAATTTGTGAACTTGATAATCAAAGCATTACTTATGTTCTAAGATTTGTATAAAAAGTTTGTTCTTCATTTTCCTTGAAATTAATGTGAATGCTATCTATCTTCTGGAGGTATGTGTGTGTTTCAAACTAAAATCTGGACTAGTTACAACAGTTTATGTTTTTGGGATAATACAAGAGGCTACTTGGTCACTCTTCCTCTTCTTCTCTCTTATGGGGGAAACTTTTTCCTCACATGGGGTTTTGTCCTTCTTATACTTCTCATTCTTCTTTGAGAGTTCTTGTGTATTTTCATCTCTCTTTTGGGGGGGGTTTTGTGCCACTAGGTTTTCTCCCTTTCTCTATTTGTGAGAGATTGCACTGCATTTGCATATTGTACATGGGTACCTAACATGGTCTAGTAGTCGGGACCATCTTGCATTGTGAGTTAAAGTGCATTCCCCCAAGTTGCACTTAAGGGGGGGGGGGGGTTGGTGTAAGTAATTATTCACTTNCATTGTGAGTTAAAGTGCATTCCCCCAAGTTGCACTTAAGGGGGGGGGGGTGTTGGTGTAAGTAATTATTCACTTAATTAAACTTTACTTAAGCTTACTTAGGATAAGCAATACATAGTAGTTTGCATTTGAGACACTTAGGTGTTTGCACATGGTGTAGGACAAATTCCACTTTCGGTGGTGATAGTTGTTATCACATTCCACTTTATGTGTTGTCTCCACCTTGAGTGCACTTACTTATCATCCTCACATTGTTGCACATACTTCATTGCACAATGGAGGATGATCCACCTGTGGCGGACATGTGATTCCACCTATGTGGGTGATAAGTTATCTTCTCCTTATCCATGTCTCTTATTGCCTTGCCTATATAAGCAGGCACTTCTACATTGTGTATCATTGAATTCCAATTGAGTTAATCCATCAAGTATTTTTGTATTTGATTCAGTTGATCATATTATCTTGCATATTGATGAGAATAAAATTTGTTCTTGTCCACATTTTGTGTCTCTTTTGTGCTATCCATTGGCCTCCAGATCTTGGGTTGTTGTTGCTATTGGCAAATTCTTACAGTGTGTTTAGAGAGTAAGGGCTGTGATTCCTTTATCAAGGCTGCACTTATGAATGGAAAATATAAGCTAAAATTATGGCTACACTATAAGTTGTACACTTCTATGAGATGAGCACCTATATGAGGTAAATCAAGTCCAGCAAATGCATTGTCAAAGATGCACCTTATAATGAAAAATAGCCTGGCGTTTTAGGGATCAAAATCACATATGTGTGCACACTCAGCGAAGCAAAATGGCATTTTAATGAAAAATGATTTCACATTGTGAGGTGCACACTAGATAAAGGACTAGTAAAGTTAGAGGTCCAAACTCTGAAATAATATGTATTCGTGGACACCTGATTGAAAAAAATCTATTCAAAAACAAAAATTTGTCAATGCATGTAGAGCTGCACACATCTATAAAGCAAATAAAAGTATACTTTTCAAAGAGGTGATTTCCACTATGAAGTGCATGCCTTACAACAAAGACAGAGTTTGATTTGCAAAAAAGTATGACAATTATAGGCCTGCACCTAAATAGGGAAAGACTAAAGAAGCTTAAAAAAGCAATATTCATTTGTGAGGTGCACAACTTATAAAGGAAAATGTGTTGACTTTTCAAAGGGAAGATTTACACTATCAAGTGTGCACCTATATAATAAAAAAGCTGTACATTTCAAATTGGGATACAATTGTGAAGTGTGCACTCAACAACGTAAAATGAGGTTGAGTTTTCATTAGAATTCTTGATCACATATAGGCACCACTACATCAAAATCCTAAGTTCTCAACGAGTTTAACACAACCTAGATCCTAGGACCACCCATAGGCAAGGGTTGAGGTCCCAAGTCAAAACAACTAGTCCCCTCACCCGAAGTGACCCTATATAGGAAACAACTTAGTTTATGAAAAGAGATAATTAACATGTCATGGGCAAGAGTCAAACCCCTCCCCAATAGAGTCGCTATTTTGGCACATATGACTATCACTTCACTAAAACCCTAAGTTGTCAATGAGTGCACACCAAATAAACACAACCTAAATCTTGAAACTAGTCTGAAAGTAGGGATTGAGATTCTTGAACCCCAACAATTAGAAGCCCTCGCCCCAAGCAGCCCTATGCAGGCATGCAACTCAAACTTGAGAGACCATATTTCATGTGCATAAACGAGCTAAGAGAGGAGAACTAACATGTTAAGGGTGAGAGTTGAACACATCCCTAGCAAAGTCATCATTATTAGGGTTGCATAAGACCATCACTTGACCAAAACCTAAGCTATCAATGAGTGTGCACCGACATTAACACAACCTAGATTTTGGGAGCACCCCAAAGGCACATGTTGAGGGTCTCTAGCCTCAACAATTAATCCTCTTGCCCCAAGGACCCTATTTAGATGCACAACTCAAACTTATGAGGCTATACTTCATTCAGAGAAACAAATTGCAAGGGGAGAACTGATGTGTCAAGGGCAAGGTCGAACCCCTCCCTATTAGAGTCACCATTTGTTGGGTCACATATAGCCAACACTACACCTAAAGCCGATGTTGTCAAGGAATGCCTACTAACGTCAACACAACCTAGATCCTAGGACGATGTCAAAGGTGAGAGTTGAGGGTCCTAAACCCCAATAGATTGATTTCCATTGTCAATGAAGCAAATTGAATTATCAAGCACAAGCCTAATAGAGACTAGCCAATATATGTTCTAAAAGATTCAACTTTTTATTGAAGTGTACCTAAAATTGCAAGTCCAACTCCAAAATAGGCTCATCCTTTATAGAAACATGCCTCTTAGTGATGAACTTCCCAGGAGTTATAAAGTGAGAGTTTAATATTTATTTATTTATTTACAGTAGCATTCAAATTCCAGAGGCTTCAAATGTATTTAGGGTTTTAGAGACAAATTTCAGTCATTATTATTATCAACATTTGCAGCACAGGCACCTCCTACAAAAATTTCCATCTTCATTTGTTCACTAGTAGCTTTTGTGAGTTTCCATCAATATTCAATGATCCATAAGGCTTAGGTTTAGTCCTAATATTGACCGAGTGATCAGATTGACACTGGAAAATTATCATCAAATAAAGTGGAAATTTTTCACTCTTTTGAAGTTCCTAGGGTTTGTTGAAGAAGGATTTTCAGATTCAAGCATCAAAGTGGATTTCCAAAGTTTCAAAGATCTACAAGGGTTTGCCACGATTAGAATGAAAAGCTGCATCAAATCATCATTCCAAATTGCCTATCAAGATTCACTAATTTTAGCTATCGATGTTTTTAATGAGATGATCATATTCTAGAGAATGTTAATGTTAGTCGGAGCTATCTATAGACTGCACTACTTTTAGATCTCTCAAATTTTAGCCTGGTGTACTTTTTGAGGAATCTCTGCTTTTAGAAGTCTATTTTAGGATCTCTTGTCATACAAAAGATGAGAGTTGAAAGAGTGATAGGAGAGTGATTTTGCAAGTGATTGGAGAGTGATTTTGCAAGTGATCATGCTACTCATTGTTGATTGTAATCATGATCATCTTTATGATATTTGAATATCAATATTTCATCTTTGAACAATGAATTTTGAATCTTTGATAGAATCATAGAACTAATATAATTTTATTATTATCATTATGTTACTTCGTTACTATGAGTATGTATGTTCGTGTTGCAATTTTCAAATTTTGCTATGTTCAAGTATTTCTGATTTCAAGAACCAATTTGGTAAGTTATATAATTATATTGAAACACCCCTGGCCCCTCTGCAGCACCCCTCGCCCCTCGCCCCCCCCTCGTCCCCCCGCCGCCATACCCCCGCCGTACCGAAATTGAGGCCCTTTTTTTCCGTGTACCCGAAACTCGTCCTGGCGTCCCCCCGTACCGACGTACCCCCGTACCGATGTAACACTGTAAATAAGTGCTTTTGACACTTAGTTCAAAAGCATTGTTGATTCAAAATTTGGCATTATTCAATAAAATTTAGTAATGCCCATCTTACAATATCCATATGGGAACATATCCAACTAATTTTATGAGGTGCCTGTGCTGAAAATGTCGATAATAATAATGAGGTGCTGAAATTGTGACAGGCATTATTTGGAACCATAAACATTTTTTTGTCCAAAAAATTAAAAAAATTCAAAGACATTAAGCTTTTAGTTCTTTAAGATACAAGCATGACCCATGCATCTACAACATTCATATCTAGGCAATTTGCATCTTTATTGTTGGAAATTGTTGTCATTCATATAAAAGGGCATGTCCAGATTAGAGATTAGATCATGCACTATTATTGATATATTTTGAACAGGGAGGAGATAATTAATTGGCAAAAATGATGGTTTATCTTTTCACATGAACCAAACCATGCCTAGCACCCTTTGTCGGAGTTTAAAGAAGTTTAAAATTTGTAAAATAATTTTTCCTATTGACATGGCCAACCTCCCTCCTTGTGGCACCCGATTCTAGGTAATTTAAATTTGGAGTTTTCTTTTTTTAAGGGGCCAACCTCTCCTAGTTTTGGCACCCATTTCTTGGTAGGAAATTTAGTTAAAATAAAACTTATTTTTTGTGATTGAGCCAACCTCTTTGGAGAGTTGCATCTCTTGGTTGGAGAGGTGTTCTTGTCATGTATAAATAGAAGTTGGTTGAGAGTTTAAAATGCAAGAAATTATTAAATATCATTCCTATTTAAAGCAGATCTAAAGGAGAAAAAATCAGAGTCTTAGAGAAGCTATATAACAGATTTGTGAGCAAACTATTGAAGATCATATTGCAGATTTATTAGAGATATTTTATCATGGAAAGAGGTTTCAAGCAGATTTGGATGGTGTTAACAAGCAATTTGAGTACACAAATTGAAGTGGTTCCAAGCAGTTCCCAAACATCTATCTTATTGTTATCTTGAAGGTTGGTGCCTTCTATTTAAGGAGATCGGGGGATTGGTGCCTCTCATTGGAAGATATCGGAGTCTCTTGCTGGGTCGGTGTCTAGTTGTTTGGAATTGATGTCTCCTATAAGTTGCTGCCTACAAAAGAAGCTTTGTTGTGCAAGTAGGTTGGTTCCTACAAGAAGATCTATATAAGCAATATTTTACTATGATTCTCTCTAGCAAGGGTTTCTACATAAATCATGTGTTCGTCTTGTGTTCCTTATTGCTAGATCTTGCATCTGTATAAGACTATAAGTGCTATGGATGAAAGTTTTGAAATATTACTGCTCTGGTTAATATTTAAAAATGCTCAAGATTGTTGGTATACTGATTCACCACCCCACCCCCCTTCTCAGTATAACTAAGTGCTCTTTATTCATTTACCCTATTAGGATTAAAAATGAGGAGAAATTTGATATACAAAAAGGTGATCAAATTGCTTACCGATGCAACAGAGTCAAGGATCTTTGAATCTGAGTCCTTGCCACCTTGAAAGAACAATATAATACCAACGCAATCAATAGAATAGTATATTGTACAAATTTTGTGAATAAAAGGAAAACTTAAGCAAAAGACAATATAAATCATAACCATTTAAAAAATAGATATCCAGTACTACAAAGAACAATTCATAAGAAAATAAAAACATTCTTCCTTTGACATTAGGCAATACTTCATCACACAAGGAAAAACGCTTCCACTGAAAATAGGGATCTAACTACTTTATTTTGACAAAACCAATCTCAGAACAATCTTTAGGAAAAGAAAAGAAAATGATTTGTCAAAAAAGGATAAATAACATTGAACAATGGATTGTGCAACTTTGGGATTTTAAGTTTGTAGCAACCTAAATGGTACCTGAATGAAATATCTAGCACCAATTTTAATGCTCATCCCACAGAGCTAATAATTAAAGTTCTACCAACTACCCATGGTCCATATGTTGAAGACATAGGTCAATACAAGTCTGAAAGAGTTTTGATCAGCTGTCACATTTTTATTCCACAAACATAATGTCCTTGTTGATTTGTCACACTTAAAGGGTCAAATGCCTCTAGTATGGATTAAAAAAAGGGACCATTTCAAGACCATATGTAAACAGTAATTCCCCCTAAAACCTCTTCATTAATTGGACTGATCCAAATTACATAAGTAATCCGAGCTGCAACACAATGAAATTGCATAATTTTGTGTTACACAATGCAAAAATAACATTGTTATGATAAATAACAATTAATTGCAAAAAGAGATCATGGAACCAAATATGCAGAGAAGATAACTTGGATAATAATAATTGAAATCAGAACTGCAATAGTCTTAAATTATGCGTGAAAAGACCTGAGAAATCATGGAAAAGAAAATGGAATAGTATATACAACTATTTTCTAAGACACTACTGTATGTACTCTCTTTCATACAATATATTTGATACATAAGTTCAGAATAAAAGTTAAATAATCATCAATGGAGACAAAATTATTCATCTTCCTGATATTACTCAGAAGAAGGTACCATGTTTGGGTTGCTGTCACTAATCTGTTGTAATGTTAGCTCTCCCCATACTGACTTAGCACCTCCACTGGATTGACATTGAAAATTGGTTGTAGGTGAGCAAATATTGCAGGGATGCTGTCCATTGAGAGGTCATCACACCTTGACTCCATAAGGGAACAAGGTAGACAATGGATTCAAGCCTTCGTAAATCACACATTACCACTATGTTACATATAATCTCCTGTATCAAGTTGCTACATAGATAAAGGCCAGCAAAAATAAAATGCTACTGTCTCCACACTGCGAGGAACAAAACTGACAAATCCTATCAGCTTTCCGAATATGGTGATTTATCTTAACTTGTAACAAGTGAGAGCACTCTCAAGTTCTGGAAAGAAGGTAAAAAAGGATGTCTACAGGGTATCTGATCCCAGGACACAATGTATATGTCAACAAAATGAATAAGTAAACTGATCTTGGGTGAGCAACATTGTCATCATCCAAGAAGACCCAACAATCCTAGGCATATATAGCTAACTCAATATTAGCATAAATAATCTGTAATGTCCCACCCCAAGTGGACACTTGCTAACACAGTTTTTCTGCCTTGTTTGGTTTGTTTTGGTAAATGTTTGTGATATATTGGCATTGTTTGATACAACAATTTAATGTAGAAAAAAAACAGGAGATGTTGCAATAATAATTTTTTAACTCAAACTGAAATTGCATTGGGAATACACAGCTCAAAATTCCATATTTTTATACCAGCTTAAATACTCAGTATTTCCACAATATATTAACAACCCAGTACATAAAATAACCCCTACTATCTAAAAAAACAAAACCCAGAAAATCAAGGAGTTACAATTCAAGAACTCACAGGTAAACATGCTTTGAAACCCTCTGAAGATGGATGCTAGAATAAGTATAAAGTTTGCAGCAATCATACAGTAGAGAGAATAATCCTCAAGCCACTGAAAATGGAGTCTTCAATCAGCTATTTAAAAACCCATGCTAGTTCTGGAGATAACTACTCTACATCTGCACCAATATGATTCCCACGTGCCAATGAAGATGTCTCACACCGGCAATAAAGATATTCAAAAATAATTGTTTTCAATAACTTCCAATTTGCAAATAAACCGTTGTAAAATCTGATATAAATCTTCACCTTTAAGCACAAATGTGACCTCTAAATAAAGCCACCAGTATTTGCACAATTGAAGAGAGGCTACGTTCTCCAAGATTGAAAATTACAGTGAAACCCAAGGTTTCTTCCTCAAAGCCAGAGCTTCTTCAGGAAAGACAAGTGTTGAGTGATTCAAGAATGAATGAAATGAAATCCAAATCCCCTTTTATAATGTTTAATTTGCATTTGTCTTCATCTCCTTTAATTTACTTTAATTTCATTTTTTTCCCTCCATTTGGTACACAACAAAATAATATAAAGTATATTTTAATAATCACTTATATATCCCTTTAAATGGGTACTTTATATTATTCCTCATATGCACTTTATAATTTGACTTTATAATCATTAAATAATCTATTTTAATAATAAAGTCAAATAACATTTAATAATGTGCGCTTTTTTTAATTAATTATTAATAAAGTATTACTTTATTAATAATTAAAATGTCATAACTCCAAAAATACTCATTATTTATTGATTTTGTCGGAACGAGGAGGTCAACCAATGTTTCCACTGTGCATCCAACTGCCTTACTAAAAATAGTAAGGGTCCATCTCTATCAACCCCTGACCTGCTGTAATTAGTAAATCCTTGAATATATGATCAACAAAGATGCCAAGGGTCATCACTGCAACTGAGGCCGGTTCGGGTGCCCTACCAAATATAGAAATATTGGATAAAGGACTTACTATAAATAGTAAGTACCAAACTGACCCAAACGAAGAGCTATGTTGAACACTTATGACCTTCGGAAGGGAATTGGCCCACTCAACTGCCAACTAGGACCCTCTAACCATCAAACTTAGCCTACGAGGGCCAATAATAGGCTAAACCAAACCACCAACCATGTCATCTCAAAAAGGGGGCATTACATAATCATATGTCATCAACCTGTTGTGGCTAGGCCCTAATTTAAAGAGAAACTCAATTAGTTTTCAACTATAGATATAGAACGGTTTTTTAGTCCCCCCCTATTGGAATTCCTTATGATGGTAGTCTAGTCCATTATATAGTAGGGGTTAGCAGTGTTAAAGATAATAGATTTATAGAAGAACTGAAATGAATGCAATTTTACTTTAATTGTTAACTAATGTATGTCTTTTATTTTCAGGTACACAGCAAATAAAAGATTATGGAATTCACATATAATATCTCAAGTATTTATTCACTATAAGAATATAGAATATCACAAGATAAAATGTTGAATGACTTATCTCTGAATTTCTTGCTGATGAGAAGATTTGCATTCAATGTTGTATATGCTGGTCATTAATCAAACAGCAAATGAATATAAATATAGAAGACATAATAATATAGAGGCATGTCTCCTTAAGGAGACATGACTCTATATGATCATGTCTCTTCATTATATTAGTAACCGATAATATTAATTGGTATTAGCAATTAAATTATTCCATCGACTAGGCGCTCGATACCTTTATGGCACCCAATCGGTGATGCCCGATTAGCACTACATTTCAATTTCCAACCGATCGGTATTATAACCGATACAAATCGGTAATGCACTTTGTTAGCGAACAGATTTTCCTTCTTATAAAAATAAACAAAAAATAGATTTCTCTTAACCCAAGAAAAATGAAGGAAAATTTCCACTGCCAGTTGAGTTAGCCCCTCACAGCTATACTCTCTGCGTCTAAGGTGCAGCTAGCCTCAAGAAACATTTATCTTTAACTCCTTTATTACTAAAGAATATTTTTAAGATATACTTTTCATCTGAAAGTACTAAAGGCATTTAACATTCCATCATAAAATTACAAATAGAATGTTCCAGTGTTTAAATGAACTCAATCAATAAGAGCCAACTGACTCAAACTTGACAAAAAGATTTTCCAAAAGGCCAATTCACAATCACAACATATCATAAAAAGAATAATTTGCAAAAAAACTCACAGGCATATACACAAATTAAAGCTGTATGAAATTCAATCCCAACTGAAATAAAAAATTCGTTCCATATAACCAACTGATCAATGGGGAACCATAATCCAATATATATAAACCGACTGATATTATAATTATATGCCAAACAAGTTACAACAGTATATAGAAAACAATTGTAGAAAACAACTAACAGTATGGAAATGTTTATCAATAACCAGATAACCGACCCTCCCTGAGTCGATAAAATTAAAATATATAGCCACGCAGGGCCATTTCGTTATCAAAACTGATTTGTCTTTTCTTGCAAACTACCTAAAGTTTCCAGCTCTGCTAAGCAACAAAAACAGAAAATAACTACTAAGCAAAGCTAATTGGTTGTTTGGTCATCATGACCCATATCTTCTTCGGGAGTTTTGGTCGCTGCGCGCGTGGCACTCCACTCCCTGAATGTAGCCGAAAACTCCGCCAATATTTGGCATGGTGATGGATCCAATCCTTTGCTCCCAGATGTCTTTACAGTACTGCACCTGCTCCAATTTCTGTTTGCGCATTCCCAAATGTTCATCGCTCAAGATCCTCATTGCATCTAGTCTGGCGATTGCCGAGAAATCCTTAATCTTAATTTCTTTATTTTCTTTCCAAACCTTTGTTTTATCTTTAAAAGTTGAAAGCAAGTGAGTGATATCTGCATCTGTCTCTAATTCATTGCCAATCATCTTATCCAGGCATTCTACATTGCTCTTAATAATCTCATTAATGCAGCTAAGTTCTTTTAGCAGAGCAATAGATTCAACAACTCCTTGTTCCATGATTGCATTTCTCCATTCAACATTTACCTTTGATACAAACAAGTTCTCATCTACCACCTAAAGTGGCTTCTCTGTAAGGAATTTGTCTATACCATAGGCGAAGACCTCTTCAAGGTTAGAAACTTCAATCTCACACTTCCTTCTCTTTTTCCCAGATGCTAATATCACCCTCCAACTCCTTAGTGATTTCCAGAGTCCTCTGATGAGAACTATCAAGTGCAAAAATATAGTTCATCATCTCTTGTGACCTTTCCTATCCACTCAGAGAACACTTTTGAAAAAGCCCTATCCCTATGAACTTGATCCAAGAATTTATGGTTCTCAGGGGACTTGATATCAATACTCAGGGATATAGCAGACAGAGGTTATGGTGTTGGGCTTTGAATCTTCTGGATGTATTCAGCTAACTCGTGGAGAGCTTGCTTCAATTTCTTTTTATCTTCAGCATCTTTGTGTATCCTGTGATTAATCTTCTTATTACATGAGTTAAAAAAATTCATATCTGCAGCTCGAATTGCATGTCCCAGATCAACACTCTCAATCTTAAAGTCCTGCTCAGTTACTTCTTCAACAGTCTTATCTGTGGTAGGCTTGAAAATATTTGCTACCCAATGACCAGTACTCTCATCCACGTCCAACAATGCCTCTACTTTAGTCTTCTTTCCCTTTGGTGCTTTCCCGAGGTATTTACTTACTAAGTCTCCAACAAGTGTTGAAACTGGAACGATGCTTCGCTTCTTACTTACAGACAGCTCCAACCAATTCGGAGTTTTTGCATTACCTTTGCCTGGTGGAGTCCAAGCATCAGAAGGGCTATTCAACACCACTAAATCCTGATCTGTCATCGCTCCTTCACCCTGTTGATCTCCAGCATTTGGACTTGTTTGTGTTGCATCCATGTTTGGTTCTTTAGTATGCTCCTTTTCGGCTTCACTTGCTCCCAGATCTACGATAATGGGAGGGGTCTGGATGGATATGCCTTTTCTCTTGCTCCTCGAACGGGTGGTCCTTGTGGATGGCTTATTAGGGATTAAATCTTGTTCCTCTAGATGAACTTCTGTTGTATTTTCCTGTTCACCTGCATTAGACAAGGGTTCCATATGGTCAGTATTTACGGATGGAGGTTCTATCCTGGGGGGTTTAGTTTCACTCTGCTTCTTCTTTTTCTTACTCTGCAGCCAATGCTCTATTCTTTTTAAGACACTCCGGTATATTGCTTTTATATCCTCTTCTTCTCTCTTTCTCCAATCTATTTCTATAACAGGTGTGTCTTTTGTTAATTCCTCATGTTCTGGATCAAGAACATCTTCATCATCATCTAGTTCAACTCCTTTAACATCAACTGGTACTTTAAGGATTTTCACCTGCTTCAAGGTAAATCTAGAATGCATTCTCCTTATTACTTCAATATCATTCTCACAATCTGCCCAGTAGTCTTCAAGCTCTGGTTGATGAAGGAATGTAGCATCTATCTTGAAATGGTTTGCCACAAATTGCTTGCTATCAAAATAGCCTCGGCCCTGATATGTTTTTAGGTTCATCCTTCTCATTTCTGCCTCCAAGGTAGATATATCCGGTGTTAGCCTGAAACGGTAATGTCCTAATTCAATGGGAAACAAGTAGCCTACACCTCTTTTCAATTTATACTTCTTTTCAACTTGAAATAGTTGTCTGCAGACTTCTAACAAAACAAATTTATCGAGACAATACCTTGGCATTTTAAGGGGTTCTCCACTAAAACCTCCAACTTTGAGATAACTGAAAGTCGGAAATTGAACATAAAAGCTCCCATTAATTTTAATCAGCTCCATGGCTTCTTTAGACATTCTGTAATTGATCTTTCCTCTTAGCTCAAAAACTAACCTTGCAAGGAACACATCCTGCACCCTCCGGAAATTCTCTGGATTTCTTCTTCTCTAGAGCAGGGAATGATACTAGAATATCTTCATGTCTTCCCTCCATGATTCATGAGGTAAACCATCTCAATCTCTGCAAATTGCTAATACATAGAAGAGGTAAGAAGACGTGTAAAATGTAGTGGTTTCTGCTAACTGAGATAAATTATCATGAAGTTGCTCTGCTATGACCTCAGCCCAATCCACGTATTTCTCATCATCTAGAATAGCCTAGATAAAACTGTACATCCAATCTTCACATAAGTGATCTTGTGAGCTTCCCCTTATTCTGTTCAACATTATGACCATATCTCGCACCTCTGGGATCAAATAATCCTTTTTCAATGGCCTGGGAAGATGTGAACCTCCTTTCCCAGGTTTCAACAGCCAATTTCTGGCAATGATACTGCTATAATGTTTTCTATTTTGATTGAAGTCTGCATGGGCTCGAAGGATAGTCCAGTTTCCATATGTTGCTGCAAGAGGAATTCTTAAGGCAACCGTTACCATCTGTCTATTAATCTGCACTAGTACTTCACCAGAAGGGGTGCGAACACATCTGTAAACCCTAATGTATCTATTTTTGCACTCCATTACTAACTCTGGACATGGAGTCACCTTAGGAAAACCTGTCGCTTCCAATAACCCACTTTCTGCAATCTTCGTAGCCATTGTTCCAGGTTCTACCTCCTTATACCTTCCCACAACCTCTGTTATGTCTTCATCTACTAAATTTGTATCCTTCTTTTCAAGAAGGCAACTAGATATGGGGCTAGACTTACTCTCCTTTGAGAACTTTACTTTGGAGGTTGACAAAATAGGAACTTAAAAGAAAATGAAACAGAAATGCAGGAGAAATTCAAACTTTTCATAACAGATAATCCTAAACAAGAGAATACCAGGGGAATTTTTTGAATACTCACCGTCTTTTCGCTACCAGCATTGTGCAAAGCAATTTATCTCGACCTCCTTTGTCTCCAACAATGGCTACCCAGCATATGTTTCCGAATAACAGAGAAGAAAAGATTTAGAAAAATTTGTTTCAGCTGCTTTTCGTAATCAATGAGGATCTGATGTAATTCAATCATTTCATTTGCCTTATTTTTAATGCGAGTGACCATTAGCATGTATCCCTTCTCCGATTAATCTACAACCTCAGAAGTTTAGCATTAATTATCTTTCTTTTCAATCGTTTGCATGATTGGCGGAAAGATCTGGCACAAGTCACGTAGATCCGAAAATTATTGCATTCTTCGAACCTTGAACTTTGAACCATGGGTAATGAGGTTCAAAACTCAAGTTTCATAATGTCGTGCATCAGCTATGACCATTTGCAACTGGGACCCACTAGGGACGTGGTGGACGAAGCTTCTTGAAGTTTGAACCAAAAACTCAGAGTTCAAGTTCATAATCCAAAATGAAAAGCGCATATTACATTGGACAAGGATGAAGACGCAAAGAACTTGACTGCACATAACCGAAAGCAATTTGAACTTTGAACTTTGAACTTCGAACAAACGAGGTTCAAGGTTCAAGATTCAAGATTCAAGATTCCAAAAACAATATGCCTGACACGATATGCATTATAAGGACGAAAAGACGCTGTTGGCCAAGGCATCGAAAGAACCAAAATTGAAATTTGAACTAAGGAGTTAAAGGTTCAAGGTTCAATTTGCAAAATACAATTCACACTCGACATAAAACACACGACTTTTGACTTTTGTCATTTTAAACTATCGGACCTTTTGACCAACAACACACTTAACCGATATGAATCAGTAATTAAGTCAACCGATATAAATCAATATGTTTAATGTGACAGATATTAATCGGTGTCTAATATAACAATAAGCATTATAATATTATATTGAATGTTGTTTATTTGATCAAATATAATTTAGATATAAATTTATGTATGTATATTAATATATATAATAATAATATTTATTATTATTATTATTATTATATATATATATTAATATGCATACATAATGCAGTACGATCTTTTATAATATTATAACTATTTTATCTGATCGAGGCTACAAACATCAACACTCCCTCTTAGCTAGGGAAGATAAAATAATGCAAATCACAATAAATTCATTTATTGTGAAATAGGGAAGATATCACCTCACCGTGATATTAGGAGATCTGGTATGAGCATGAATATCAAGTCACATGATATTGACCACATCTTGCAAATATCCATGGTATGTGCACTGACATCACGTCTCATGATGTCTACCATATGGATATTGTATCATGGCATGTCCACAGATATTACGTCACAAAATATCCATCATGAAGATCTCTAACTCATCTATGGTGTATTTAATGATATCAGACTTATGATATCTACCATGATATTTAAGAGATCCTAACCATCATGACAAGTCCATGGATATCACGTCGCATGATATCCATCATGATGGAGATGTAGTAAAGTCGTCACCTTACAACATCAATTAATTACAAGTGTATATTGTAGAAAGATCGTCACCCTTCTTTTATGTACACAGGTAGGGCACATTAAGTCATGGAGTCACACATATGACGAGCAATAAAAGAGTTTACACATTAAACTGTCATGTCCCCATTCTGGCTGACATCATTTAACGTGTCGGATCAGTCTATCACAGACTCTCGTAGACTGGTGGTGATGTGGAGAGAGTCGACCAGCGACTATTTTGGCAGTTTTTGGCTTTACTTGTGATTAGTGATTTGGGCCTACGTTTGTTATAAAGTAAAGTTACTTTATTCGGGGCCAGTTTTATAATTTGATGTTGAGATGCACTTTTTATTATAAAGTAATATTTTATAAAAGTGTACTTTATTTCATAAGAATATTTGGATGCTTCTAGAATGTTTAAGTGGCTTCTAGAGGAAGCTACTAAAAAGTGAATAAATAGACCCTATGGGTCTTGCATTTGATCATCCCCCGTTTTTATCTATCTCTTGACATCAGATTGTGAATACAATCACAGGGTCTATTGTGAAGCCAAGGGTTTCAGATAGTCTATTGGTATTTGGGAACGATACCTCCCAGTAGATCGCATAACTGAGGAAGTGAAAGATCTTCTGAAGGGTTGCACTTTGGAAGTGGTATTCAGCCATTTCAAGTTGGGCTTATTTGGTACTCAGACATTTGTCTAAGGGTTTGCATTTTCAGTGGTTTAAGGATTGAATTTTCATCAACTCATCAGGAGGATTGCATTGGTATTGCTTGGAGATCATCCCAGTGCATTTTGGTGGCATTTCCAGCAGGGTTCGATTTCCAGCTAGAACCTACATTTTTGCTTGTATCTCCTATTGGGCTGGGAGATTAATTTTTATTTTGTGGGAGCCATTTTTCCTTGGCCTAGGCGATCATGTTCATGGCATTTTCGGCATTTTTTTTGGTGGAGATAAAAATTAATAGCAAAATCGCACCAGATAGTACAGTACGGCCTGTACCTGCAGCAAGGTACGGACAGTCATTTGGCATTCTCAGTTGGTTCCAGTTTCATCATTGCCTTCAACCAGTTCGATAGGGAACATTTGCAATTTCCAGGTTCTTCTACTTTCAATTGTTATTGATTAATAAATGCATGTGTCAAACTTTGCTATGAGGGTCTGAAATATACAGTCACTGCTGTACATGTTATTGTCAATTGCTGTTCATATGTCAAGAGGGTTTATAGTTTCAGCCCTTGAATTGTACCCAGCTGTATAAGACATTTGCATATCTTGAGTGGTGGTTAATTGTATGTGTCAAATCATTCATAATCTGTCCAGTCTAAGGACTCTTTTTGCATTGCATATTTTGTAGTAGTTCGAAAGATGCCAAGTTATTTGTACAATCTGAAGTGCAGATCTATTGTAAAAAATTTCTATGTCAGTGAATGAGTATATTGGCACTAATTTTGCATTAGAAAATCGAGTGGATTTGTTGCTCAACAATTTCCATATTCAGTCTTTTACTTTCAGCAGTTGAATTCAGATTGCATGCCAAGTGTTTGACGAAATTTCATAGTACAGTATCAGTGGTTTTAGTGATCCTATTAGTAGGGGTCATTACATAAACATCTTTATATATTAGTACAAATACAATTTAGACTCAATCTCAAATTATATTATCAACCATACCAAGTTTATCTCGAAAGTGTTCAATTTTTGTCTTGGAGAGAGACTTGGTGAGGATATCAGCAGTTTGATCACCTGTACTAATATACTGCAATTGGATCACATTCTTTTCTACCATGTCTCTAACATCGTGATAAGGAATCTCAATATGCTTGGACTGTCGTGGAACATTGGAATCACAGAGAGTTTGATACAACTCTGATTGTCACAATGTATGACAGTGGGTTCCAAGGGTTGTCCAAATAGTCCTACTAGAAGCTTTCTGAGCCACAGCTTCTCTTGCACTCATGGAGGCAGCAATGTATTATGCTTCAATAGAACTTTGTCCAACAGATGATTGCTTTCTGCTAATCTATGATATCATCACTGATCCCAAGCTGAAACAACATCCTGATGTGCTTTTTCTGTCCACTACACTTCCAGCCCAATCTGAATCTGTGTAGCCATGAAGATCAAGTTTCACTCAGTCATATTTGAGACCATATCCAATGGTTCCTTGAAGATACCTCAAGATATGTTTTGCTGCAACAAGGTGTATCTCTTTCGATTCACACATGAACTGACTGAGTGCATTCACAACATAACAAATATCAGGTCTGGTGTTGACCAAGTACATCAGGGATCCAATAATATGTCTGTAGAGTGTAGGATCTGCAAATTCTAAGTCCACTGCGGTTTCCTTCAATTTATGTAAGTTTGTTTCCATAGGTGTGGACATTGGTCTACATTCCAACATTCCAAACCTCTTTAGAATATCAACTGTATACTTTCCTTGACTTAGACTGATGTAATTTGCATGTTGCCAGATTTCTAGACCAAGAAAATAGTGGAGGATTCCCAAGACCTTCATTTCAAACTCTGAGGGTAATTCTTCTTTGCATTGAGTGATTAAGTGATCCTCTCCTATGATTAGTAAATCATCAACATATAATATAAGAATTACCATTTCACCATTTGTTACCTTAAAGTAAACGTTGGGATCTGCATCATTTTTGGAGAAACCTAATCCCAAGAGGTAGTGACCAATTCTTTCATACCAAACTCGGGGAGCTTGATTTAGCCCATACAATGCTTTCTTTAGCCTAAAGACATAATATTCTGCATTGTGAAAGATGAAACCTTCTGGCTGTTCAAGATAAACTTCTTCTTCAATAGTACCATTCAGAAAAGTTGTCTTCACATCCATCTAGTGGATTTACCACCCCTTTGATGTGGCAATGGCAATGATGGCTCTGACGGATGTATATTGTGTGACTGGTGCAAAGGTTTCTTCATAGTCAACACCTTCTTTTTGTAAGAACCCTCTGGCTACAAATCTGGCTTCGTGTTTCTCAATGCTACCATCTGCTGCATGCTTTATCTTAAACAACCATTTGGAAGATACTACTAACTTGTCCTTAGGTCTGGGCACTATATCCCAGACATCATTCTTAATGATGGATTGATACTCTTCTGTCATGGCATCTTTCCACACATGTTTTAGGGCTTCTTCCACATTTTTAGGTTCTGCATTTGCGATCTCACTCATTAATGCCACATAGTTAGAAAATTTGTGAGGTCTTTTGCTCTCTCGAAAGGCTCCTTTAGGACCTACAAAGTTTTCGGCTTCCTGGGTTACTTTTCTGGCCCAAAGAGGTCTCTTTCGGTTTGTATTGAGTGTTTCTTCTAAAGGAGTGATGTGATCATCATTTACTACTTCAGATGGGGTCTCCCTCTGAACCTCAGGAGCAGGATCCTTTTCCATGATTCTAGTTGGATCTTGATTTTCTAACTCAAGGGAGCTTATGGATCTTTTGAAAGCAATGTCTTCTTCAAATGTTACATCTCTGCTAAGTTCAATGTGCTTTTGACCAGGTTTGTAGACTCTATAAGCCTTAGAGGTTTCACTATATCCCATAAATATTCCCTTCTTTCCAAAAGGTTCTAGTTTGGTCCTCTTTTCTTTAGGCACATGGATGTATACAGGACAACCAAAGATTCTTAAGTGGCTGATGTCAGGTTTTATACCTGTGAAGACTTCTTCTGGAGTTTTGTTGTCTAGGAGTCAGTGAGGGCATCTGTTTTGGGTGTAGACAGTTGTTTTAGAGGCTTCAGCCCAAAATGAGGTTTCCAGGTTTTGATCAAACATCATGGCTCTGGAAGCCTCTACTATAGTCCTATTCTTTCTTTCGGCTACTCCGTTTTGTTGAGGATTATAAGGTACCATGTACTCCCTCTTAATCCCAACATTTACACAAAACTCTTTAAATACATCAGAAGTATATTCCCCCCCATTGTCTGTTCTAAGTGTTTTGACTTTCTTCCCCGACAAGTTTTCTACAAGAGCCTTAAATTCCTTAAATCTTAAAAGGATTTCTTCAGACTCTTTATTTTTTAGAAAATAAATCCAAGTCTTCCGGGAGAAGTCATCGACAAATATTACATAGTACAAAAACCTCCCCATAGAGGGTATAGACATGGGTCCACATAAATCTGAATGAATGAGTTCTAATACATTATTGCTTTTGCTAGAACTATTATGAAAAGTTCCTTTAGTATTCTTACCTAGGGCACAACCCTTGCAGGTTCCTTCGTGGTTGTGATTTAATTTAGGCATACCGTTCACCATCTTCTCTATGGAGGGTAGTGCTCGGAAGTGAAGGTGTCCTAATCTTTTGTGCCAAATCTCGTTTGAGCTTGAACTATCACGAACGAGAGCTTGAAAAGGGGCAATGCTTAACTTGTAGAGTGATCCATGCCTTACTCCTATGGATAGAGCCTTCTTGATGGTGGAGTTCTTTGGCCATGCCAAAACCTTTCCTTCCTTAAAGGTTATTTTGTATCCTTTATCTTGAAGTGCTGAGATAGACACAAGGTTCCTTTTTATTCCTGGTACGAGCAGAACCCCAGTGAGCTGAAGTGATATGTCTGACTTTAGAGTTATGGTACAAGTTCCAACCCCTTTAACAGGGTAGTTAGTGTCATCTCCAATAGTCACCTCCTCCTCAGAATTTTCTTCAAGAGTATCTAGGTGTTCTTTGTATCCTGTGATATGACGAGATGCCCCACTATCAATCACCCAAGTGTTAGGGTTGTTGGATGTTTGACTTGACAAGGCTGAATAGAACACATACTTCTCAGAGTATTCTTATGGGCTAGTCTTTCCAACTTTAGCAAAGGTGGCTTGTTGTTTTAGTCTATCTGGACACTTCTGGGCATAATGTCCATATTGATCACATCTAAAACATTGTACTTGTGATGTGTCTCTTCTCCTTTTGGAGGAACCTTTCCCGTTTGAACCCTTCTCATTCTTTCTTTTGAAGTTTCTCTTCTTCCCTTTCTTGTGAGATTTGGACTATAATACATAAATGTCCTCATTTGTTGAGTCTGGATTTATTCCTCTAGTAATTAGCCTTGATTCCTCTTGAATACAATCCATTTTAGTCTATCAAATTTTGGGAATTTGGAACGACCACTTATCCCTTGTATAAAGGACTCCCAAGATTTTGGTAGACCATTTAGAGCTATCATAGGAATTTCTGTGTTGTCTATTTCATGCCCTCTAGTGGACAATCGGTCCCTTCAGTTATCCTCATGAAGTAGGATGTAATAGTTTCTCCTTTATTCATTTTCATGTGATGAAGTTGGTTCTTCAAGGTGAGTGCTCTACTGGCGTTGTTTATTTCATACATGTTTGCTATGGCTTTGACATGTGGTAGGCAGTATCATATTTAGAGATAATTGGAACTAAGTGATCCCTAACTGCGTCCACTATGATTTTCATGGCTTTTCCATTAATTTTATTCCATTGAATTTTCTCATCATTGTCATTTGGTTCTGGTATGTTTTCCCTTACATATGAGTCTAGTTGATTTTCTCTTAAGGTATGCATGATTCTAAATTTCCATGAAACAAAATTAGAAGCTCCCTCAAGACGATCCTCGAATCTAACTCCACTTGCCATTGTGTAGAGAGGAATGTGATTTTACAATGTTTATAGTTTTAATCAATTTGCTATCTGCAATCTAATTTTATCTTCCTTAACTTAGCTCTGATACCATGATAAAGATAATAGATAGATAGCAGACTTGAAATGAATGCAATTTTACTTTTTACTTTGAGTGTTAACTAATGTATGTCTTTTATTTTCAGGTACACAGAAAATAAAAGATTATGGAATTCACAAATAATATCTCAACTATTTATTCACTATAAGAATATGAAATATCACAAGATAAAATGCTGAATGACTTATCTCTGAATTTCTTGCTGATGAGAAGACTTGCATTCAATGCTGTATATGTTTGTCATTAATCAAACAGCAAATGAATAAAATATAGAACACATATAATATAGAGGCATGTCTCCTTAAGGAGACATGACTCTATATGATCATGTCTCTTCATTATATTAGTAACCAATAATTTTAATCGGTATTCGCAATTAAATTATTCCATTGACTAGGCGCCCAATACCTTTATGGCACCCGATCGGTGATGCCCGATCAGCACTACATTTCAATTTCCAACCGATCGGTATTACAACCGATACAAATCGGTAATGCACTTAACTGATATGAATCAGTAATTAAGTCAACCGATATAAATCGGTATGTTTAATGTGACCGATATTAATTGGTGTCTAATATAACAATAAACATTATAATATTATATTGAATGTTGTTTACTCGATCAAATATAATGTAGATATAAATGTATGTATGTATATTAATATATATATATATATACATAATGCAGTACGATCTTTTATAATATTATAACTATTTTATCTGATCGAGGCTACAAACATCAACAAGCAGTGTTTTTGGTTCCATTTCTTAGTGAGAACTGAGACCTTGTGCTAGAAAGAAAGTCCAATATGGGTAGTTCCATGCCTGTTTTTTATTCTCTTTGTCTAGTGGTTGCTTGGTTCTGATTGTTTGGTCATCCCTACACCCTAGTATCTCTAGGAAGTTGCTAACCACCATAATTAAAAATATAAAGAACAGACACAAATGATTACAAGTAGTTAAACATCCTGAAACTCAAAAGACTATAGTATGCTGGAAGACTAGAAAGACAAGCAATTTTCTAAAAGTTCTCGACAAGTTTGGCAAGATTAAATAGAACTCCACACAGCTTAGAAAACTTAGCTCAATTTTTCAATAGCACAAGTTGAGAGCACTACAACATATTACATTAAATATCCAAGATTCTTTTGAAATTTAACTAGCATAGATCCATCTTAATATAAATTTCATATGTGCCAAGAAATATCCAAAAAAAATCAAGGCAACAATCTCTATGTTCTTACAATTATGTTAAATTGGAATTTCTAAATTTGAATCTTTAGGACACCTCTCCACAACATATTAGATCAAGGTTAAGATAAACGAGTTCACATATAAAATTGTCCAAGCTCCTTCACAGCCACATTCTGTGGAGAAAACTGACTTGCATTTATCTAATTTGTTGAGGCATAAACATGCTAACTAGTTGGGAAAGAAAATTAATCCTTCATTATTATAGTATTAAACAACTATGACAATGTCATTTTCTTATGCCCCAACACTTCTACACACATGCAAACCCAAAAACTCCAAGTTGACATGAGGCGTAAAGCATGCCTCTCAAAATAAAATATTTTATATACTATAATGGAAAATGTATTATTAAAATTATTTAATGTCACTTTACTACTTTAGTGCAGATAGTAAGTAATACCATTCGACATTCACCTTGCGAAAAACACACCAAGACATCAGAAAAGCAAACCAATCATGCTGAAACACAGTTGATTTGAACAACAATCATTGCTCTCAAAACAAGCACTGACCATAAATAGCAATGTTCTCCGAGGACTGGCGAGAACAAACCAAGGAAACACCCAAAAGACTACTGCCAAAACAAGTACTTACCATGAATAGCAGTGTTCTCCAAGGACTGGGAGAACAACCCCAAAAAAGCCCAACAAAACCCAAAACACTAAAAAGAACATTGTCGCCGTCTAGATCACCAACTAAACTCAAACCATCATCGAATACCAAGAAAACCCTCAAAACTAAGCCAACTCTCATATAGAATAGGAAGGCGTAAAAATGGGGACATTGCACATAAACAAGCTTCAACTTCACATTTATTACACACAAGAGACTTCAACACATTAAATCGACTTTGAACTTGAGAGTCGATTTCTATAGCTAGGTTTGCTTTCGACTAGCATTACAATCATGTGTACATGACACATATATATGGTTTTTCAGTTGGAGCATCTTGAAACTTCAGAAAATAATAAAATAATAACTCAAAACATAGCTTCAAAGCTATTGAATCTTCAACCCTTCGAAAATAATATTAAAATTGCAAATTATATCTTGAAAAGCAATATAAAATTACAATTCCAACATATTGTTTCCCTTCTACTTATCTTGGGCACAAACAATAATGAGGATCTCAAATCTTGTGATTTGTCACTTTCGATAACTTTATTTGATCTCAATACTGACACAGGCGACTGGACAAACTTGGCCATTGTTGTGATCTTTTCACACCATCACCCCGTTGCAAATGGGGACCCCCTCTTTTCGCCTTAGCGGCTGGTAGTTTAGTAGTCTTAGTTTGGTGACAATTTAGAGTGTTCAAGTCCTTAGGTGTAAGAACCCTAATGATTCTCTCATTGAAACCAACAGTCTCGGATGAAATTGTTTTTGCAATTTTATAATTCTTTGCGTTTGTCCTGGATATTTGCCTCTTTTGGGATTTTTCAACAATATATAGAATTCAAGTACCATGCAAGAAATTTCATAAGCTATGCAAACTAATTATTGAGCAATCATAATATGTTATCATTATGCAATTCTTCCTATGAACTTTATTCACTAATCTTTGAATGCAAATAACTTACAATGGTAAATTGAATGCAACAACATTGATTACAAATTATCTAAGAAACCTGGAATTGCATGCAATGACATTGAAGTTTTTCTATGAGAGATCGCAACCTCTTGGAATTTCTGAATTCTTTAACGTGAATGTTGGATCAAGAAGTGTCGACACATATAGAGCAAAACGAACCCTCTAAAAATTAATGCTAGCCCTCTAATTGATATTGCAGCCAACTAATATGAATGCTGACTCAATTCTGAGACATGCAGCTGTCAAAAATTCAAAGACACAACCCCCTTATGACCTACAATTCGTAATACAAGACCACGCCACAGTTCTACAACAATCTCTGGAAATTGTACGCTGAAAATCCTCTACAAATCGACCTCAATTTGTAACAATGGATAGCTCTGAAAGAAGCCACCTCCAGGCACAATATCATTGGATAGTTTCACCAGTTCATAGTGCATAAACACTTAGAAGAATTCTCAATTCCTGAAACCCTTGGCACAACTCCTCATCAAATTCACAAATAACAAATGCACAATAGAATGATTTTGTTCTTGCATTGAATGCATTTATAATTCCCAAATGCAAATCGGCTGGATGCTTCATGGTCAACTTTTCATAACTTAAAAGTTAAAACATAACTTAAGCATTTAAAAAATATTTGCTTTTGTTCGCATGTTTGAAATAAAATAGTTTATATTTCCCTCCAAATATAAGCACCAAGTCACTTTATAATTTAATATACATTTAATACACTTGAGCACAGTTTATAATATAAACTTTATATTTAATCATTAATTAAATGGGATTTAATTAATGATTATTAATGACTCTAATAGCTCATTAAATTCTTTGAAGGACTCGCTCTTAATCTAGGTACTCACTGCCTGACCCAAACGCCAAGGTGCCCTACCGAAAATAGCACTGACCATAAATCAACTTAGTATAAATAGTAAGTCCCAAACTAGATGCTCTGTTGAAGTCTTCACAACTCTATGCTACTACCCACTATTCAAGTGCCCTGTTCAAAATAGTAGCCCTGTTCAGAATGGTAACCCTGACTTATCTCAAAATAGTAACTTATTATAAATAGTAAATTTGCCAATCTGACTCAAACGAAGAGCAACCCTGAACATCCCTAGCCTCTGGAGAGGGAACTGACCTCTGAATCGGCGAACTGAGACCTTCTAGCCAATTGATTTGCCAACAAAGGTCACTGATACGCTAATCCTTATTGCAACTCGAAGTGAGCTAAAAAGGGGACATTACAATCCGCCCTCCCTGAAATTACTTGTCCCCAAGCAATCTCGGAAACAAGTAACATACCAATCCCCTCGGATCCCAGGAGTAGTGTTGTATAATGTCCCACATTCCACCAACCAACTTCTATTGCTTAACACTGATCATAACTCCACTATGCCAGAAGTGATGAAGGCAACAAATGGGACTCATCCAAATAGTAGTGCCGAACTTGTCGCTACCTAGGTCCCAATGTAAGCCAAACTCACATCCATCTACTCTATGGAGATAGGAATAACTGAAGGTATCTGCATCACCACAACTAGCTCCATACTCTACTGAACTCCCATGGATGTGCTCACACTGCAAGTAATCCAACTTGCACCCACTAATCCCATCTATAGCAGATGGCAAATACCCATCCCGAAAAGGATGGCACAACCTGGAAACCAATCCACACTAATGCATCATCGAACCCTCTGTGTGTGGGTCAGGAAAGTAGTGATGAGTACTACTTATGCAATCCCGATAAAAAGCTCCCACCTCGGTCAAACACTAACTGTCATAGTCCTGAATATAACCTTTGTCATCTAACTCATCACCAACAACACCTGTTGTGGATGTAACCACAAGAGAACCTGATGCAACATGTAGTTCTCTGCTACTCTCAACAGATGCACTCATCCCATCTAAAATTACTGCACCTGTATCTGTAATGGATTTAGCACATCCCCACTACAACCATCACCAACACCCGTGAATGCCAAATCATCACCAACTTCCACTGTAGGAAACTGAACTGTAACTGCAAATGGTGAAGGTTGTGCTTGGCTAAACTCCATGGTGACCTCATGTAACCGTGACTGTGACTCCTAAAGGGCCAACTAGGTGCTCTCTAAAGAATCCATAATCACCCCTAACTCATGAGTGAGCTCATCTACATACTCTTCCTTTCCCTTTAGCGCATCATAGCAAATGCAACCCCACTCGAGAAGATAGTCCCTATCAGCAAGTACCTGCAAGTAATTAAGTTTCAATATCCCGATAGCTTCTCATAGTGAATGGAACTCTGCAAGAGAAAGGCCACTATCACTGTGCTCATCTGACATAGGTGTACCCCACCAAATATAGCTAACATCTGACGAGCAACATCAAAATGCTCAATGACTATGGCAATCTAACTGTCACTCATCTTTAGTTGCCCAACCAAATGATGTCTCTGAAATTCATGACTCCCGTGCAAGCTCTCCGACCCACATTTTAAACTGTGATATGAGGTTGTATCAACATCACTCACCTCATGACAAGCAACATTATGTGTGCTATTATGTCCGCACACATCAACAACTGAGGTACTGCTGCTAAGCACCTCAACAAATGGCTCATCTGATAAAGTGGAAGTTGCTACTACAATAGTCTTCTCGCACACTCCCACTTCCCATGTAACTGCAAGTCCCCGCAAGTAACGATCCTGGGATCCATCACCCATAAATGAATTTTCAGATTCATTTTCTCAGGTCTGATATGAAAAATCAGACTCACTGCAGCATGAGGCTTCCTCATAAATTACATCATTAATACCCAAATCTCAAGTACCAACATCATCCACATGTGAAATCTCTATTGTCCCATGCTGATGCAAACAGAACTCATTGTTGTCATAGAAATTAAAATTGTTATCATGACTGATAACAACTTCTTGAGCGATGAGAGTACCAACATTCTCCACAAAACTCACCTCCTTTTTCATTGTTTCCTTTGCACTGATAAAATTATTTGTATTAGTGTTTGCCTCTTTTTTCTTTGCCAACAAAGGATCCAGAATCTCCGGATGTTGTAAAAGCTCTGATAAATTTTTATTATAATCTTGAAAGGCATTATTATAATCCTGAAAGGCATGCATGAACTCTGGCATGAGATCCTGTATAGATTTTGTTTTACCCATGATTCACAGAAACCCTCTGTCCCAAGAGGCTTCCACCAAAGGATGGCAGGAAACCACTGTAAGAACCCTAACGGTTCTCTCATTGATTTCAACTGTCTCGGATGAAATTGTTTTGCAATTTTATAATTCTTTTGCATTTTTCCTGGATATTTGCCTCTTTTGGGATTTTTCAATAATATATGGAATTCAAGTACCATGCAAGAAATTTCATAAGCTATGCAAACTAATTATTGTGCAATCATAATATGTTATCATTATGCAATTCTTCCTATGAACTTTATTCACTAATCTCTAATGCAAATAACTAACAATGTTAAATTGAATGCAACAGCATTGATTACAAATTATCTAAGAAACCTAGAACTGCCTCCAATGAAGTTGAAGTCTTTCTATGAGAGATCGCAGCGTCTTGGAATTTCTGAATTCTTTAACGTGAATGCTGGATCAAGAAGTGCCGACACATATTGAGAAAAATGAACCCTCTAAAAATCAACACTAGCCCTCTAATTGATATCGCAGCCAACTAATATGAATGTCGACTCAATTCTGAGACATGCGGCTGTCAAAAATTCAAAGACAGCCCCCTTATCAGCTGCAATTCGTAATACTAGACCACGCCACAATTCTGCAACAATCTCTATAAATCATACACTGAAAATCCTCTACAAATCAACCTCAATTTGTAACAATGGATAGCTCTGAAAGAAGCCTCCTCCAAGCACAATATCACTGGATAGTTTCACCAGTTCATAGTGCAGAAACACTTAGAATTCTCAATTCCCCCAGCTCTCAATTTCTGAAACCCTTTGCACAACTCCTCATCAAATTCACAAATAACAAATGCACAATAGAATGATTTTGTTCTTGCACTGAATGCATTTATAATGCCCAAAATCAAATCGGCTGGATGCTTCATGGTCACACATTTCATAACTTAGGCATTTAGAAATATTTGCTTTTGTTGGCATGTTTGAAATAAAATAGTTTATTATATTTCCCTCCAAATATAAGCACCAAGTCACTTCATAATTTAATAAACATTTAATACACTTGAGCACACTTTATAATATAAACTTTATATTTAATCATTAATTAAATGGAACTTAATTAATGATTATTGATGACTTCAATAGCTCATTAAATTCTTTGAAGGACTCGCTCCAAATCTACGTGCTCACTGCCTAACCCAAATGCTAAGGTGCCCTGACAAAAATAGCACTGATCATAAATCGACGTACTATAAATAGTAAGTCCCAAACTGGAAGCTCTACCGAAGTCTTCACAACTCTATGCTACTACCCACTATTCAGGTGCCCTGTTCAGAATAGTAATCCTGACTTATCCCAAAACAATAACTTACTATAAATAGTAAGTTTGTGAATCTGACTCAAACAAAGAGCAACCCTGAACATCCCTAAGCTCCGGAGTGGGAACTAATCTTTGACTCGACCAACTGAGACCTTCTAGCCAACTGATTAGCCTATGAAGGTCACTGATAGGCTAATCCTTACTGCAACTCGAAGTGAGCTAAAAAGGGGACATTACATAAGGCTAGTTTGGAGCAAGCAATTAGATGCAAGTCTCTTATCCAATTCAGAGTCAAGGCCATGAGGTAGGATTGAACCAAGGAAACCAACAATTCGATCCTCCATGGTGAACCTTAGTCAAAGAGTCAAGAGCTTGATGGGATTTTAAATTTTCAACTTTGAGAATGAATGGTGCAAAGAGAATGAAGTCTGATTTGAATCAAGTTTAATCAATGGAAATTTGAACAAAAAGGAGACAAGTTTGAGTTAAAAG
Source organism: Thuja plicata (assembly GCA_018584345.1). NCBI lineage: Eukaryota > Viridiplantae > Streptophyta > Pinopsida > Cupressales > Cupressaceae > Thuja > Thuja plicata. Next base: position 1,229,149 of record MU227252.1, on the reverse strand, counting down.
TAATGAGATCAAATTGAAAACCTCAAGTTTCGAAGTGCGAGTGAAGGAATTGAGAAACCAAGTTGATGAATATGATCAAACTGCAAGTCACAAGGTCAAAGTGAATGCAAGCTGAAGTGAGAAAGGTCAATGACTTAGAATGTTTTGGACCCTTCGTTGAGCCCAAGAACAGGTCAGAATCTGACCTCTCTTGGGGATCAGGAGCGCAAGAGCAAGTCGGATTTCGACCTGTTGTGGGGCTCCATACCTTGGTCGTCTTTGAAACCCCTTTTCTTGAATCTTCAGTACTACCACTTGCTATTCGATCCTTGAGGTAGTTGACATTCGATCAAGACATGAGGCAAATTGAGAAGTACAGCAACCAACTTGCTGATGTTGAGAGGAAACCAACTTCTTGCTGATGGAAAGTGAAACCAGAAAATCAACTTGTTGCTGATGAAGAAGTTATGGGAAAACCAAGTCAAGTTTGAAGAAGTGATGAAGAAATCAGTTTGAAACATGAGAGTAAATTTTTCAAGAGACCAACTTGGGCAAGCCCAAGGGCAGGTCAGATTACGACCTCCCTTGGGGCTCAAGAGCCCAAGAGCAGGTCGAAATCCGACCTCTCTTGGGAATCTAAACCTAATCACCTTCGTCATTCGCTAATACATGGAGATCAAAATCAGAGTATGATGGATGAAGTTGGCATTTGCAAGGTGAAGTTTAAGTGTTGTGATTCAAGATTTTGAAACAAGAAGCAAGAGAAGGGATGATTGAAGATAAAATTCTGAGTTTGAGACAAGAACCCAATGAGTGATCAAAATCCTCTCAAGTCCATGAGCATCGAACCCAAGACATAGATGAATTCTGACTTGGACTCATTTAATGCGCCCAACAAGCATATGAATTCCGACTTGCAAGGGTGACCGAGCCCAAGAGGAGGACAATTTCCGTCTACCCTCCATACATGGCACCCAAGAGGTGGACGATTTCAGCCCAGCCCATGGTATGTGTGTAAGCCATAGTTTTGGTCATTGATGTCGACAGGCTCTTTAACAACACAGTAATGTATAAAGTTTAAACTATCCAAAATACAGATATACGTTTAACTTACCAGATCTTGGATCGTTTGTACAGACACATCAAAAAAGACATCTGCCAGCAATTATTTGAATGCAAAGTGTGTACACGTTGGAGGAGATGATCCGAATAACGTATAACATATATATTTGTATTTGTCAAGAAGATTTGATTGGTGTCTGGTTCAGCGACAGCTACGTTTTTTTTTAATCGGGTATCGTGACATATCAGAGATAACACAGTCAAAGACGACTGCTCCTTTATTTTCAGAACAACGGCCAGTAATTATTCAAACCGATAGATGGAAGTCAAAACGATACTCTTATCGTGTCTTATCTGAGATTGTTATTGGTTTCGAATTCTTCTTTATTCGACACGAGACCTCATGGTCGCTTGAGACAAAACGACAATTCATTGTGTCAATAAACATGCTTCAAACGGTGGTCTTTGTCCATTATGTGATGAGAGTGTGAATGTGGTTATCGGGTGTATTTTGTTAAGACAGGTGTCAAAACAGACAGTTGTCAGAAGGAATTGGTTGCTTATACTTTATATGCCCGACAGTTTTCTTAATAATTACGATAGCTTTCATCTTATATTGTTGAAAAATGTTGGAGACTCACTATGGACAAACTAATAACGAAGACGTTGGCAAACGGTTTAATCGGTTTTACAAACTTCCCTCTATGCGGGAGTTAAATAATCTCACCATTTGAAGTTGAAAGATATGGAGAGATGTGCGGCAACAAAGGAAACCATTTGGTCAGATATAAAATAAGTTAAACAAAGAGAAGGCAGTGCCGACAAGACAATAAAAGAAGACAGGTAGCAGATTTGCCTTGTTGGATAAAGTGCTGGGAGGTTGATCTGAGTAGCTTCTGCTGTTTGCAATCAGCCAAGACCACAGATGAGATATTCTTCAGGTATCTAAACTTTATCTGGTACCTCAACTTTACATTTTATCTACAGCAGTGTTCTCAGCATACTACAGAAGTACTATGAATTTTACTGTTTGATTAAAGAAGGTGAATAAGGAGTCAGAGGGAAGTAAACTGTACGAGTTCGTTATATATTCTCAGATATATATAATTCTAATTAGCAACCTCAGGATATCTGTTTTATAAGAACGTTCAATATTGCTTCAATACATATCTCTGCAAATAGTATTTGGCTCTACAAAAATACTGATTCATGGTATAAAGATGCTAATAGTCAGACAATACAATTCTGGTCAAAGTCAGATATATAGAACAGTATGTGTTGCATTTGAAAATCATTTCAATATAACAGAACATTAACAAATTGATAAGTTGTAAGGGTTGGAGCCCTGATTTTTGTAGAGTGGGTGCTCAGGTGTTGAAAGAGTTGTAGCTCTGAGAGGGATTTGGAGATCCCTTGGTTGAAGCCCTAAAATTGAAACTGAATTATTTTGTGAAGCTGGATTAGGACAGTAGATTCTAGCAGCAATTTTCACCGTGGTTTTTTTCCCACTTTGGGTTTCCACATCATACATGGTGTTTTGATTTCCTGCTTTGTAATGCTTATTATTTCATGTTCAGTTTGGTGCTTTGAAAAGTTTAAATTGAAAACAGGCCAAGTCCTAGTTACTACTAATTCACGCCCCCCCTCTTAGTAGTAAATCAGTGTTCTTCAATGTGTACCCAACGAACAAGCAATTTCCGCTCAGCCTATAGGCGAGCCCAAAGACCATGCCATTTCCGAAAATGACCTAAGGAGCAAGCCCAAGGCATGGGCATTTTCTGCCCTATGCCAATTGGCATTTAAATTCGACTAACGGGTGGCTTGATCAAGTCGGTCCTAAAGGGGTTTCAGTCATTAAATGTTATGTGCAAATCATTTACTAATTACAAACCTTACATTTAATCAAGGTTGGCTCATTAAGGGGTTAAACATATTCGATTTGGATTTAATATTTTGACAAAGGGCAGGCCAGCCTAGCCTCAAGGGATGCACCCCTTAAGCTCAATGCCTATATATTACTATTAGCTGTTGAAATTCATTTCAACACCCAATTCAATCTGATCATATCTGAGCAAGGGCAGATTAACCTTTACAAGCTAGTGTATTGCACATTAACAGGTCTAATCTGAAAATACATTAAAATCAGTTGAAATCAGATCAAAAGAAAACATTAGACCGAGGTGATTGCAAGGTGCAAACTTAGAATTGTCATAGGAAATCAGGCCAAAAGGAGGTACAAATTTGTAAATGTATGTGAAAGTTTGAAATTTTAAAGTTTAAAAGGCCTTGTAGAACTTGAGTACTTCCAGATCTGAGTTTACAAACTCAGAACTTTATTGCACCTAACAAGGTATAGGAAATTTCAATGATGTTAAAGGGCTGTGAATGCATATTGAAAGATGAATTCGAACTTGATAGAGTGTGTGATTGAATTATTTCAATTTGAAGTTATCATTCAGCCTAGAAGCAAGTAGGTGTGATCAGGTTTTGAATTCAAGGCAATGCTCATAGGAATCTGCAATGTCCCCTTTTTGGATCTGCAGGGACAATCACTGTGATCTTCTTTTCTTGCTATGTTAACAGCGTATGAATTGATGCAGATAATGTAAGTCAATGAAATATTAATGCGATTGTAAAATATATTTGATGCAAAATGACAATATCTTATATTTGCAGTATCTGATATAGAATTGTGAAGTTGACAATAACAATTGTAATGTCTGATATACAGCTGTGGTACATACAATGACAAATATCTCTTATCACTTAAAGTGATCGAATGATTGTGCAGACAATCGTCACTTAATACATGCAATGTCTTAAAATGATATTGCCACAGCGATATGGTTGCCATCCCTGATCTGTAGCTATGTCCTTTCAAATACAATGATGGTTGTCTGATATAATCAATAAATTTATGCACTGTGAAGATGTCGTCTGTGAATAAGGCTTTATGAACTTGCACTAGATATGCCGTGAGGCAATTATTTCTAAGCAGAGAGAATCAGTAAAGGATAAGAATATAAAAATAACAGTATTCGATGATGTTCTGAAATGATGGTCTTCAATCTTTATATATACCTCTCATTATCAAATGGTTGCATCTTTGAGACATGTCCACTCCCTTGCTAGAGATCGCACTCCTTCAATACACTAACCAATGGATTATAATCTCTTAATCATATTTTAATTATCGCTGGTCAACGTGACTTTTTCAGTTAATCGATTATTAACATCAAGCCTTAATCACATGTCTTAGTCGATCTCGTCATTTAAACCAATGGATCTCTTTATTAGATTGATATCTTGATATAAGTCGATCCTAGTATTATTATCGCTGGTCAACGTGACTTTTTCAGTTTTAATCGATTATTAACATCAAACCTTAATCACATGTCTTAGTCGATCTCATCATTTAAATTAATGGATCTCTTTATTAGATTGATATCTTGATATAAGTCGATCCTAGTATTATTATCTTCTATTCATCTGTAGAAATGATAGACTCGTCATTCTGTATAATTGTTTTGATGCCGATTCCATCAATTTCTCAAATCAGGTATTATACTTGCTTCTCGATATGCAAGAGATTATCACTGTAGATGGATACAAGATTCCTTATACTGAAGTTAACTCTTCCAATAATTATCGACTTAGTCTATTTTGGTATCCTTCTCCTAAAATCGATTAGACAATAAATTATCCGATGGTGAAAGATATGGTGATGGTGCTACTGTTGTTGATCTTGTATGTTAGTATTCATAGTTGTCATTAATTTTTGAGTGCCACATTGGTCTTCAACTCTATAATTGACTTTTGTATACTTGTCGCCTTTAATGATAAGTTTAAATCTTTACCTTAAACTTATTTAATCATTTATCGATTTAGTTGTCTCCATGTCCAGAATGGGGACATTACAGTCTCCCCCCGCTTGGAAAGTGCTTGCCCACAAGCATTCTTATATTGACATGATGATCCCTGGATCCTAAGTTGTTATGTAAAATGATTCAGCATACGTCCATTGCTTCATGTTGATGTTATTGAACTCATTGTGCCATTCATTCATCATGTAGATTCTAATTATCAAGTCCCAAAAGTTAAAACACTAATGTTTCTTCATGTAGTCCAGTAGTTGATCATTCAGAATAATGATCTTGTAATGCTTATCCTTAAGGCGAGTTATCCATTGCGGTATGAACTTTATCCTCATTTAAGATATCCATAGAATCAAACTCTTAACACATTTCTCCATGAAATCAAGAGGATAGTTTCCATTATTCCCACTTATAATCATGATTCCATGAATGACTTAGAAAGTTGGTAGATGTTTAGTGTCCCTCATGATAGAGATAGAAGCCATTGACTTCCATGGATTTAAAGATGTCATGAAGCCCAATTGATCTTTCAATGCTGTAATCTTGTTTAGCATAAGATATTTGCGGGAAGTGTAACTTCTCCTCCCTATCCGACTCCAACATTTACCTTTTGAACTTTGATCAAATGTAGGAATCCTGATCTGAATTGTAGGTCCTTGTCGCTTGATTTGAGAGTAATTAGCATAACCAATGTTAAGATCTGTCTCTTGGTTCCAAACTTGTTTACCATATCACTGGCAGGAGTTGCACCAGGGTCCCAAGTCTTGTGTTCATCTCTAACTTTGTATGTGTCCAAAAGATCCTCATCCTTCCATTCAAAAAGTGGGTTTTTATAAGCTTTTTCCATTTCAATTTTATACAAGGATTATGAATAAGTTGGATTTTATCCTTGTTCTTAAGACTAAGCTTTACTTCTTCCAGCTCTTCTCTATCTGATTTGATTGGGTAATCTTTCAAGTCATCTTCATCTCCTTTGTAATGATTTGGGGTTCCATGACTTCTAGGTGTTCTACCCTTATTTACCATTTGTATTTTATCTTTCGCTGCCTTTAATGTCAATTTCCCTTGTTTATCAACTTCACGATGATGAAGTGAGATACACAAAGTGACTTCTAATTGATTAAAAGAATTACTCATCTTTTTCACAATCAAGGCTGCTAAATTTTCTTTGGGGGGGCGAATGAGAATTTTGGTTGATGTTTTTATCTCCAATGAACTCAATCAAATGTGAATTAAGGTTCCAAGATTCAACCTCTAATTTGCCATCCCCTATGCATCATCGTTGTGATGACGTGAGGTCATCCTCATCATTCTTATGGAGCCATGTTTTAAACTCATTTGTGATACATGAAGAGTCAAAAGCCTCTTTTTCCTTTCCTTGCACTTGCAGTGTTTGATGATCATCTCTCACTTTGATCTCATCTAGGGTTTCATGTTTTGCAATTACACTATCTTCTTTTGATGTAACCACTTCCAATGCCTCCATTTGATGTGAGAAGTGGATGGGTGAGACTCCTAATGCAATTGTTGTATTGCATTTATTCACCTCATGTTCCTTAAGGTGTTCTTGTTCTTTGCTTCCCCTTCTTAGGTTCGAGTGATGACTTCTTTGCTCCTTAGGTATGCACTTTATCCGTAGATCAATGTAGTCCTCTAAAGACATATCTTGTTGAAGACTACTATTTAACCAATCATGTCGAAATTGCTCATGTAGATCTACTGATGTTGGCTCACTGTTTTCTTGCCTTTCAACTTTAGGTGGGAATGTTTGTGTAAGTGATTTTGAATTTGTTGGAGTTAGAATGAATTGTTTTCTATTACCTCCTTTGTTGCCATTCTTGTATATGGGTGTTAGCTTGCTCAACAATTGATCCAATTTTTTTTGTGTTTCTTTGCAAGTTTGCTCTACCATGCATTGTTGCATGCAGTTGATGAGTTCTTCATTTCCTCCCATATTTGGTTATGATAGTTCCTATATTGTTTCCGTTAATCTAAAAGATTTTCCCCACTGGTTGGCAGGTTCATTAGCTTTGATACCACTTGTAATGTCCCCTTTTCAATTATGCAGGGACAATCGCTATGATCTTCTTTTCTTGTTGTGTTAACAGCATATGAATTGATGTAGATAATGGAAGTCAATAAAATATAATGCAATTGTAAAATATATTTGATGCAAAATGACTAAGTTACCGATGCGCTTGCCAAAACCCTGGGATGCGGATACGGATGCAGATGCTTGCAGAAGCAGATGCGGGAGCAGAGGCGTTAGTGATGCTTGGGGATCCGTTCGTTATGTGATGACTTATGGTCTCCTCCCACCCTCCCAGCATCCCTCTTATAATCTTCTTTCTGAAGGCCCAATCAGAAGGTGGACCGAGCGAGGGATAATGTTCTTTCTGATGCGCGGAAGGCCCAATCAGAAGGTGGACCGAGCGAGGGATAATGTTCTTTCTGATGCGCGGAAGGCCCAACCATGCCAACCCTCTTTTCCATTATTCGCGATGTGGAATAGACATTCCCGTCACGGCAATGAAGCAATTGTATTTTTTTTCTTTGAATGTTCTTCAATCAAATGACAAATATTATTCGCGCCAACTATAAATGAGAATATATATATATATATATATATAAAAGCATCCAAAACCCCCCCAAAAAAAAATTCACGCATCCGCGCACCCGATTCTCGTACCCGCACTCGAATCCGCACCCAAAACAGCAACTTAGCAAAATGACAATATTTTATATTTGCAATATCTGATATAGAATTGTTAAGTTGATGATAACAATTGTAATGTCTGATATACAGCTGTGGTACATACAATGACAAATATCTCTTATCACTTGAAGTGCTAGAACGATTGTGCAACCAATCATTATCAATGCTTGTTGTTTCTGATAAAGTCACTTAATACATGCAATGTCTTAGAAAGATATCACTACAGAGATATGGTTGTCGTCCCTGATCTGTAGCTATGTCCTTGCAACAACAATGATGGTTGTGTTTGATATAATCAATAAATTTATGCACTGTGGAGATGTCTCTGAATAAGGCTTTATGAACTTGAACCAGATATGTCGTAAGGCAATGAGTTCTAGGAATAGCGAATGTGTAAAGGATAAGAATATAAAACTAAAAGTATTCAATGATGTTCTAAAATGATTGTCTTCAATCTTTATATATACCTCATTATCGAATGGTTGCATCTTTGAGACATGTCCACTCCCTTGCTAGAGATGGCACTCCTTCAATACACTAACCAATGGATTATTAACTCTTAATCATATTTTCATGATCGCTGGTCAACGCAATTTTTTCAGTTTTAATCGATTATTAACATCAAGCCTTAATCACGTCTTAGTCGATCTCATCATTTAATTAATGGATCTCTTTATTAGATTGATATCTTGATTTAAGTCAATCCTAGTATTATTATCTGCTATCAATCTGCAAAGATGATAGACTCCTAATTTTGTATAACTGTTTTGATGCCAATTCCATCAATTCCTCAAATCGGGTATTATACTTGGTGCTCAATGTGCAAGACGTTATCACTGTAGATGGATACAATATTCCCTATACTAAAGTCAACTCTTCAAATAATTATCGACTTAGTCTATTTTGGTATCCTTCTCCTTATAACCGATTAGACAATAAAACATCTGATGGTGAAAGATATGTTGATGGCGTTACTGTTGTTGATCTTATATGCTTGATATCATAGTTGTCATTACTTTTTGAGTGCCACATTGGTTTTCAACACTATAGTTGACTTTTGTATGCTTGTCGCCTTTAATGATAAGTTTAAATCTTTAATTTAAAGTTATTTAATCATTTAACGATTTAGGTGTTGTCTTCATGTCCGTAATGGGGACATTACAAAATCGCCTCGGGAGTGTGTTATCATCATGAGTTTTGATTTCTTAGCACTAACCCTTTTGATTTGAGATGAAATGTGAAATACAAATATTCGACAAAATGATGTTGTTTTGCGAGGTGAAATGTGTCTGAGCATGGAAGGCGAGATTCAAGCTTGAAGGTCAAAGTGAAGTTGCAATTCCAAGTTCAAGTCATCAAAGTGGAATTCAGAGAGCAAGTGCAACATCATGATCAAGTCTACCAATGAAGGAGATCATCACAAACTTGAATTTCCTTCAGAAATCCAAGTTCATTTAGAAAGAGCCAACAACATGAAGCACCTACATCACTTCCACAAGGCCAAGACATCCAAATTTCAAGTACAAGAAAGTTCAAGACATTTCAATGAGAAGACTTTCAAGAGGAATATGAGCCATCACAATCAATCGAAGGCTTGATAATATTGAGTATCACGAGATATTTCTTCATCTCCAAAGAGTTGATGAAGTGTACAAGATAAACATGTTGAGGTGGCACCCATTCATCTTCAACCAATCAGAAATTCCAATTTCACGTGTCCAAGAGCATCCAATCAAATTATCATAAGTGTACATGTGGAGGGCATCTAATGTCTCTACCTAACCAATTTTCTCATTGGTCTACAAGAGCTATGTAATTTTCTCATGGCCCACAAAGTGGTGTCTTTATGTAATTGGATAAGCATTTAATGTTTGTAAGTGGTAGTTACATCAGGGTTGTGTTGGCATAATCTTGGCCATTGATTCCAAATCAATCTAGGGCCTTCATTGTACTTGAACAACTATATAAGGCAAGGCCTTCTCATTTGTAAAGGGGGAGGGAGAGATTGTTAAACAATGCTACCAAAAAAATTATTCCTTCCTCATTGTTGTTATCATGGTGAATGCTTGTGAAGTTTTGGAGTATTGCATGGTTTCTACATTTCCTCACTTAGAGTAGGATTTCATTTATGTTGAGTAGAAGAAGTAGATGGATGGAAAATATTGTCGTTGGTAAATTATGGTGAAACTATGTTCATACCTTTTGGTACTTGTTGATTGCAAGTAGTAGTGTAAGGTTGGTCTATTGCAAGCATTTAACTTCAATTGGAAATGTTCATTTGGATTGAGCCATCATTGGGTATTTGAGTAAGTGTTGACAATATAAAAATCAATCACACATCCTTAGAAGCAAGCACCCTTCTTTGCATAGTTGATCAAGCGAAGCAAGGACTGGTTAGAGTCTCACCTCACCATCAATGTTGTCTTGCATAGTTAGAATTAGATTAAATTCCGAAACCCATGTCTTTTTCCAATTTGTTTCATTAGTAGTTGAAGAGCCTACATTGTTAAATCATTCACATTTGCAAAGTTGATATCCATTAAATGAATAGCGTAAGTCCCCAAGTGATTACCTGCAAATCGCGTCATATAACTCAATTAAGTTCACAATTAGAAGGAAGCTTGAGGTTGTCTTAGTTGATCACACATCGTCATATGTTTAGCATCTAAGCTTCCTTATTCAAGAGAGGATTTGATATTTGATGTTTCATCCTGGAATACTAAGTGTTTCATCCTGCATGTTGGAGTGGTCACAAAACTCACATTAACAGGTGCCACTTTTTCTTTCTTTGTTTCTTTGCTTGGAAAAACCTACTAATTTGGAATCAAGTGAAGCTTTTCCACCTTGGCACCAAAAAGTGGTACATTCGGTTGAGGCTAAATGGAATTTTCTCCTCTTGAAACCAATCAATGGATGGTTTGAACATGGAAAGCCATTAGGAAATATCCGCAACTTGGCCTATAGTAGAAAAGTCTCTACTTGTCACTAAATTGAAGGAATTTTCAAATGATTAACTCAAGACTTTAAACTTCTTTTAAATTCCATTTTACATTTTCAAACACTTCGTCAACTAACAATGATGAACTTTCCTTTTTTTATTGTCTTTATTCCTTCTAAATTCCATTTTCATGTGATGAATCTTGAGTCCACTCTAATAGACTTCTACCCATATCATCCATTTCCCTTCCTTGAAAAAAGTAGAATAAAGTAAAAAACCATTTCTAGAATAGAAATTTTGATTTTTATCTTCTCTCCTCAATCCAAGGAGCAAAAAAGCAAAATGCAACATTCTAAAAATAGAAAGCTTCCTTTCTAGATTTCACTTAAGTTTTGTTGAGAAACAAGACGAAGTCTGCAATATTAACTTTCTTATGTGATGAAAAATCTGAAATAAACATGTGATTGCACCATTTAACATAAATATAGAATCAGCATACCAAAAGAGACCAGATTTACGTGGAGAAACCCTTTCCAGAAAAAACTTCATCAGAAAATGAGGGAAAGTATTGTTATTGAATACACTTCACTGCACTTCTCCAACAAAATCCGGAACCACCTTGAAACCTCAAAGAAACTTGTGATGAAAACACTATGCCATGGCTCCAATTCATAGCAAACTAGGAAATGGAAAACCAGTTGTTTCCCAAAACAAGGGGCAAAATACCACTTGCAAAAATCCATGCCATGAAAAATGAATAGCCAATAGACATAATAAAACAATAAAACTTTTCAAGTGACTCCATCTTTGGGGCCAAACCCAAAGCCACTTAGACCTTTTCCATTCTAGATGCTCCATAACTCCTGATTACACTTCAGATCCACAAAAGGACACCTATTCTCCTCCAAAACTTGGGCGCTGAATGCATGACCCTTAATATTTCAATATGGACATTGGAAGGAGTGTATTTTGTCCATTTTAATTTATTTTTATCACCTCTTCATGTTCACCTCTTTAAAATATATTTTATGTTTTCTTAAATGTCCTTGGAAACACTTGCCAAGGAACATGGAGGCATAGGATTGCAAGGTTAATGACACCGTATATTTACAGGTTTCTAACTTGAATCTAATATTTCTTGCAATGACAATCTTTTGCTTTAATGATGACCTGATTATTATAGAAATTGTGTCTCAATGAATCGGAGTAGATTTGCATTCACCTTAATCCTTCCTGCCCCTAATTGGCATCTACTACCATAGCTTTCTTTTTTATTTTATTCTTTCCTTCTTTCCTTTAGAATTCAGAGTGTAATAATCTTCATGGCAAACATCCTGCATACATCACTAGTCAACCAAGCATACCGACACTGAAGGACTTGACTATTTGACAAGAAAGTTAACATAGTTAGCCATTGATATGACAAGATGGCCTGTCATTCGGTGCACATAAGATTGAAAGAAAAGCTTTCTATGGGTACCTGGTACGAATACATTCAAAAATGAACTCCGAATTCTATTATCAAATGAAGCAATTAAATGGGAAAACATATCTCATATATTGTATTACCAATCTGTTACACTGGCAAAGATAATCATTTATAAGAAATTATATTTAACAAATTTATTTGACACATCTAGCTTTTTGGTTTCCAAATAACAGAAAACTTTGTACAAAATCAGAAAGTCATATCACGAAACTTAATGCTTAATAAGAAAGAAAAAGGAAAATTTATAATTGTTTACAATGTTATTAATCCAAACATGCATATTAGCACAAAAGAACTTTTCAAGGTAAGTACGGCTCCATACTCCTTGTTAATGAGCTTAAAAATGTCATGTTGTTCGTCTTTGTTTTTCGAGAGAGATCAAGCTCCAACTGAGTCTGCAAAACAAATGTTATCATTATTATGATGAATGACATGGTAAGTGTAATATTAACTATGTTGCATTCTATCTCCTTGTGAATAAATACCTTGACTGGTTGAAGCAGATTCTCTATATGAGATTGGACAAGATTGATCATATGAGATAAACTTTGAGAGATCTCAAAGTACTTCCTATAGAAAACATTCTCCACTGCCTTAATCACAAGATATCAGAATTCATTATCAGTCACATGAAACCTTCTGTGCAAGCTTAAACAGCCAGATGCGCCAAAAACAAGAGTACAGAGAATGCCTAATATATTCTCTCAAAAATAACCACCGTCCAGCAATAACCTTACTTTTATTAACACTGCTATGTGACCAAGAGACCTCAGTTTTTCCTTTTTAATTGGTACCTGCAAATTTGAGCAACATATTATGAGAATCATTCTTAATGCATATTAATACTTAAATACAGAGATATCATTATGGGCATTATTATATTAGAGATACGGAGATGCCCAAAATCGTGACTTTTTCAGTGGAATCAAAACTAAAAAGTTAACTGAGAAAAGATGGTGAAAAAATCACATGCCGCAATCCAATTACAGATCTTTCCCATAAATAACCAGGTTAGATGGAATGCCTCTAACATTAATTATTTTTTCAGCTTTTTTTTTCATCTGATGTTACATGCACTTAATTTATTGCAGCTTTACTTAAAATGTTACTTCTTCACTTCTGTCATAAATCTCTCTATTGACCTACCAATCTATGTAGTATGTACCATGATGACTGCCAGCGTCTACCCAATCATCTATTTACCTGCCTATCTACTCAATCTGGGGGGGATCTAATATGCTAAAATTGAATGGAAAATTTTTCCAAGTCTCATCACTTTTGCCTTAGGTAAGAGGGTTCCAACCAAAGGGTGCCACATGAAACTCAACTATTCCTCCATATATTTGCAAGGTAGACCATACTCCAATATATTTATTGAGACAAAACTATTATTGGTTATTAAAATATTCACATGGTAGAAAATAAAGTCCATTTAATTTCTCAATTCAGAATCCAATTTGAAACTGAAAAGTCTCTACCACCTAGCATATGTATAATATTGGTTTTCCAACTTTTGTTGAGGACAATTGAGGATGACAAGAGCTCTCTTTCCAATTCTTCTCTTGTTCTTTAATGGTACTGTTCAAAAAGAACTCTTAGAATTTCATTATCCAATTTTATAATAAAATGAAATTATATCAGTGCCAACAAATGAACAAAGTAGGTCAATAAAAATCAGAACTATATCCAATAAAAATGGCAAGGAGTTAAATATGGGCATTTAGATCTCAAAGATACAAGAATCTACAAGCTAGACGCACAACAAAGGAAGATTGTAACATGATACAAGGATCAAAAATAGGAAATGGCAATGTGAGGCAAAAGAAAAGGTAATTTTGAAAAGAGCGTTGCTTGGAAAAATGTAAAACAGAGACAAAAAAACGAATATCATGGACAAACATTCTAATAGAGATGAAAATGATAATAAGCACTGCAGAGACCTGAATGGTGGTACTAAGGACAATGCAATAACCTAGCTATTAAATTATTGTGTTATAATGAACATAGAACAAAATGCAGCACATTATAATGTACATGCAGCAAGATACAACACAAGAAAAGTTATTAAAGATTCATGAAAACAACAAGATAGTGGAATAGGTCTCTTCTTTCAACAAGAACATGGAAAATACAATAATAAAAATAACCCAAAAGCTAAGAAATAAAATCGCATTGTCAAAACTAGGGGAATGTCTCCTAGCTGATTTTCCTAGCTAGACTAGGACTATTCCTATGTTGCTTCTAACTATCAACCTCAACACTGAATGTTCTCATTTTGTAACAGTTAAGACTTAAATCAAGAATCATTCTTGTTTTGTAACAGTTGACACTTTATCTTCCTGTTCATTCGGTGGTTCATCTTCCTAGCATGTGCTGCACCAAGTGGGCCTCTAACATGGTACAAACCATAGGTTAAAAACTCGGACTTCAAATTTGATTCAAGCTTGGACTCAGCAGAATTTCTGAAAATTAAATACACATATATTTCCAAAAAAAATCTCAAAAACATTCATGAATCTGAATTTAGAGAACTGATAAGTAGTTTTTCAGTCATTTATAGATCAAAAAAGAAATTCAATACACATCATAGTGTCATGTGATCATAAATTACAAATCCACATTAATATTTTACAAATTTCTTCAAGTAAAACTATGAAGAAGTTGTATGGGTGCCGTTGAAATGTACAGTAATGATTCCTCTTGAAGAAGCAATCACAAACAATGAAACCCCAACTAATGCCTCGCCTTCTGCCTCCTCTTGTGCCACCACGTCTTCCACCAATTATGCTTCTTCTCATCATATCAAGTAAGAAGAATATGAACCTCTAGTATAACCTCAGGCTTCACTTTATCACAAAGCATAACATCTCATATTTCAATCTATCCAAGATGGTATTTCAGGCAATTGATGCCTCATGTCATCTTTATCCCAAAATGATTCCACACTAGTTTGTCCCCCAGGGTTCTATGCTTCCAAGCACGGTCTCTATCCTTACTGTTAAAATACGTGAACAGATGTGATATATTAGACTGTGTCTTGTCATTGTGTATATAAGACTGATAGATTTTATTTATATTCAATATATAAATCTGCACTTGAGAGAACACTGCTATTTATTTCTATGTCTTCAAGTGCAGACCTGAAATCCATATAAATATAGGATCATGTCTCAACATGAGACATGTCTCATTCGAATCGTTTCATATAATAGTTATCGTGGCACATATATATAATCTCCAGTACGTAACACATAATAATGTTTTACGATACTTACCAAGTATCGTAACACATATTATTATGTGTTACTCATACCATTCGTTTATATAGTTACAACGACTCATACGACTATTACATAAAGTCGTCGACTGCTTAATACTAAGTCTCGGTCGATATATTAATATTGTTAATAATATTCATTTATATATATATAATATCTCAAATATATATATATATATATATATGAATTTAATTTAATCAACAATATAATATAATATTTATTATATTAACAATATAATATTATTATATCAACTTAGTATGTTCATTATAGATCTGACCAAAGCTATAACATTAACACTCCCTCTTAGCTAGGGAGGATAAATATATTACCTCAATGTAATAAGTGAGTATAAATAATCATTTTAAAATTTAGTTCATCATTTTACTAATATAATGAGTAATGGTCTTCAAGTATCAAGTCCATGATACTCACCAAGTACTTAGAGCAATGGTCTTCAAATATCAACTCACAAGATATTCACCAAGTGCTCAAAATGATTATCATGAGTAATGGTCTTCAAGTATCAAATCCATGATACTCACCAAGTACTCAGAGTAATGGACTTCAAATATCAAGTCCATGATATTCACCAAATATGAGTACAAATAATCATTTAAAATTTATATCATTTTACTGATATAACGAGGTCTTCAAGTATCAAGTCCATGATACTCACCAAGTACTCAGAGCAATGGTCTCCAAATATCAACTCACAAGATATTCACCAAGTGCTCAAAATAATTATCATGAGTAATGGTCTTCAAGTATCAAATACATGATACTCACCAAGTACTCAGAGTAATGGTCTTCAAATATCAAATCCATGATATTCACCAAGTACTCAAGATGTCTTGTATGATATGTGCACTAGTATCATATATATGATACTTACCATATAGACATCATATACCCATACAATAGAACTTGTCAGTAATTTAAACTATACCTTCTAGTTCATATTGATTTACAGGATATAAGCTATCATAATTAAATATTATTCTCATGACATTTATTACAATAGATAAGTTATTATAAGATCGTCACCTTATAACAACTTCTACAACAATAAGTGAAAATCATATGGAAGTTGTCACTTCCTTATGAAATACACAAAGAACACATGTTTATGAAGTAACTCTCATAACAAAGAATGCTTTATTAAAACAATAATAAAAAATACTGAGATAACTTCTCAGAAATTACAACCATACCAAGTTTACCACTAAAGTGCTCTACCTTTATCTTTGCTAGAGGCTTGGTAAGAATGTCAGCCGATTGTTCCTCTGTACTATTATACTTCAACTCAATAACATTCTTTTCCACCATATCTCGACTATAACGATAAGGTATCTCAATATGCTTGGACCTATTGTGAAATACAGGAATTAAGGAGAGTTTTATACAACTCTGATTATCACAATGGATAATAGTAGGTTTTAGAGATTCTCCAAACAAACCAAAAATAAGTTTCCTCAACCAAACTACTTCCCGTGCTCCCATAGATGCAGCAATGTACTCTGCTTCTGTGGAACTTTGAGCAACTAAGGATTGTTTCCTACTAAACCAGGATATCATTGCAGAACCTAGACTGAAACAACACCTAGAGGTACTTTTCCGATCCACTGTACTTCCGGCCCAATCTGAATCAGTGAAACCATGTAGTTGTAAAAATACATCTTTGTACCTTAGTCCAAGATTTATTGTGCCTTGAAGATACCTTAGTATGTGCTTAGTTGCTACCATATGAATTTGTTTTGGTTCACACGTGAACTGACTGAGTGCATTAACTGCATAACAAATGTCTGGTCTGGTATTCACTAAGTACATTAAGATCTGTAGGTTCTGAACTTGATGCTACTTCTTTTAGTTTGAGTAGATTTGTTTCCATGGGGGTGGACAGAGGCTTACAATCCATCATTCTGAATCTCTTTAGAATGTCTAAAGTATATTTTCCTTGGTTTAGAAGAATCTCATTAGCATGTTGCCAAACTTCTAAACCTAGGAAGTAATGTAGTAGCCCTAAGTCTTTCATCTCAAATTCAGTTGCAAGATCTTCTTTACATTTAATAATTAGATGATCTTCTCCTGTTATTAGTAAATCATCTACATAAAGAACCAAAATCAACATATCCCCTTTTTCCACTTTAAAATAGAGGTTTGGGTCTGCATCATTTTTAGAGAAGTTAAGTTTAGATAGATAATGATCTATCCTTTCCTACCATGCTCGAGGTGCTTGCTTAAGCCCGTACAATGCCTTCTTTAGTTTGCAGAGTTTGTTGATTTTGAATTATGAATCCTTTTGGTTGCTCTAGATATACTTCTTCCTCAATCACACCATTCAGAAAGGCAGTCTTTACATCCATCTGATGAATTTTCCAACCCTTGGTAGCAGCAATGGCAATAACTGTTCTCACAGAGGTGTATCTTGACATTGGAGCAAATGTCTCTTCATAGTCAATGCCTTCCTTTTGGGAGAACCCTCTTGCAACAAATCTTGCCTTGTATTTATCAATACTTCCATCTGTTGCACGTTTAATTTTGAATAACCACTTGGAGGAAACAACTGATTTGTTTATGGGTCTAGGTACAATATCCCATACATCATTTTGTAATATAGAATTATACTTTTCTGTCATGGCATCCTTCCAAGTTTGATATTGAAGAGCTTCTTTTGGGTTTGAGGGTTCTGCATTTAGAAGTTTACTCATAAGTGCAACATAGCTAGAGAATTTATGAGGTCTTTTGCTTTCCCTGATAGCCCCGTTTGGAGCAGCATATTTCTCACCTTCTTCAATAACTTTTCTAGCCCAAAGAGGTCTTTTCTTTCCTACTTCATATTCATTAGTAACATCTAAAGGTTCTTAATCTTCAACTTCTTGATTCTCCCTATAAATCTCATGAGAAGGATCTTCTAGAGAATCATTATTGTCTTCCTTGGATCTTTTGAGTGCAGTGTCCTCTTCAAATATTACATCTCTACTTAACTCAATATTTCTTTGTCCTGGAATGTAGATTTTGTAGGCTTTGGAATTTTCACTATATCCAACAAAGATTTCTTTCTTTCCTGAAGGTTCTAATTTAGTTCTTTTCTCTTTAGGAATGTGAATGTAAACAGGACACCCAAAAGTTCTCAAGTGACTTACATTAGGTTTATTACCAGTGAATGCTTCTTCAGGAGTTTTATTTTCAAGATGAGAGTGAGGGCATCTGTTTTGAACATATACTGCAGTGTTAGAGGCTTCAGCCCAAAGATGTGTTTCTAAGTTTTGATCATGCATCATTGCTTTAGCAGATTCTACTATTGTTCTGTTCTTTCTCTCTGCGACCCCATTTTGTTGTGGGTTGTATGGAACCGTGAACTCCCTCTTGATCCCAACATGTTTACAAAAACTTTGAAATATCTCTGAAGTATATTCTTTACCATTGTCTGTTCTTAATATTTTAATACTTTTACCTGATAGATTTTCTACTAGAGCCTTAAATTCTTTGAATTTCATAAGAATTTATTCTAACTCTTTACATTTTAGAAAACATATCCAAGTCTTCCTAGAGTAGTCATCTACAAAAATAATGTAATACAAATATCCTCCAATGGAGGGAACAGACATAGGGCCACATAAATCGGAGTGAATAAGTTCTAATACATCCTTGAGTTTACTTTCACTATGAGGAAAAGTGTTTTTAGTATTCTTTCCTAATGCACATACTTTACAAGCTCCTGTATGTTCGGATCTTAGTGTCCTAGTCTCCTATTCTATATCTCACTTTCATTTGATGTATGAAATAGGGCTTGATGAGAAAGGGCACATAATTTGTAGAGGGTTCCATCTATCTCCAATAATGTGAGCATTCTTTATATTTGAGTTCTTTGGCCAAGCTAAAATCTTCCCATCCATGAAGATGATTTTATGTCCCTTGTCTTCCAGCGCTGAAATGGAAACTAAGTTTCTTTTTATGCCAGGTACAAATAGAACACCAGTAAGTTGTAGAGATATCCCAGATTCAAAATATATGGTGTAGGTCCCAATACCCATTACTGGATAATCGGTATCATCTCCAATCGTAACTCTTGTTTAGAACATCCTTCTATAGAGTCTAGATGCTCTTTGAATCCAGTGATGTGTCGAAAGGCCCCACTATCAACAACCCAAGTGTTACAATTGATTGTGTTAAAATTGTAGCATCGATCAGATAAATATTCAGATTGCAATAATACATAAATCGTGAGATATATTTATATATATATATATATATATATTAATAATAATAATGATTAATAATATATTTATATTTATTATTATTATTATTTATTATATATTTTATTATAAATATTATTATTGCTTTGATATAATAATAATGATTATCATTATTATTATTGTTATATAATAATAATGATAATAATTATCATTAATTCTAATCGGATACATATTATCGACCAAATTGTCGATTGAAGATTATCGACTTAAGCCGTCGATTTAAATTTATTGGATTAACGTTTTATTTAAATTTATTGGATTAACGTTTTATACGTTAAAGTCAGCAGTGTTTTTGAATACCGATTATTATCGGTTCCACCGTATGCGTGGAAATCAATAGATGACGGGGCAAATATGAAGAGCCACGTCTCTAATGGATGTGACTCCTTAAGGAGTCACGTCTATTATAGACGTGGCCCTTCACAACTATGTTGGCCTTATTTAAACGACTGATCTGAATATCAAAGGCACACACCGAAATTGATAAGTGTTGTTCGTTTGCTGATTCCTCCCACAACAGATATATTTTCCAATAAAATTCAGGCAAAGTCAAACTTAACATGGAATCAGAGCAGGCGACCCCCAGGCCTGTTGGTAATAACGACAAATGAGGAAAGCGCTGGCATGGTGGATGTCGTAGACGAATTTACAAATCTCTTGATTTCCTGAGACCAGTCATAAATGGAAAGCAGGCAGTCAGCAGGAATGAAAGAAGTCAAATTCGTTAGAGAATGGATACCCCAATGAGCCAACTGTTTCACCTACTCGAAGGCTTTGTCATGGCGCAGATACGTTTTTTTGGCTGTAGCTACTGTCTTTTGTATCCGCTCTTTGGAGGCTGCGAGTCGCCTTCGTGTCAACGACACCTGCGTACCGATTCACTTTACTTGGACCGGTGATCGTACATACTAGATAGTATATCCAGCGGCGGAGGCTTCTTCCGGGAAGCTTGGAGAGATCAACTGCCGTTGGACTGCATGGGGATCTCTGTCGGTGCACAAAATTCAACAACAGCAGTATTCCAGATATAAATCCGGCCACGAATGTTGCAATCCAGAGGACAGCAAAGTAAAACCAAGTCCAATCCAAGTCCAAGTGGGATGCAGAGCCGTGGGACATATTTCAATCAAAGGAGATATAAGGAACAACAAAGCAGCGATATGAGGAAAATATCACAATATTAATATTTCATGGAGCCTTAGTATTGGCTGTTCCATTGTATATCTGCAATAAGAAAACATGAAGGGTTTATTATTATCGAGCTCGTCATTATAAAATTTGGGAGTTCTGAATTAATCATTGCTCTGCATGAGACATGA
>MU227252.1:1187816-1207189 GCA_018584345.1 Thuja plicata | reverse complement strand
TAACTTCGGGAGGATCACAATAATAATTCAAGTTGGTGGAAGAAATTGCCAGAGGGTAGCAATATTTGACAATAAGAGATCAAGAAGCATAAGAGATTACATTCAAGGGAGAAAGAACTTAATGCCTACAGTTATAGGACTGAGTTGAGAGTTGATATCAGATTCAGAGGGAGTCTGACAATCCATTATAAACAACCTTGGAAGAAGAGGTCAGGAGGTTGATACATGAACTTCAGCTTCAGAGGGAGCAACTAGAGGATCTACATCAGTAGACATCCAAGGATATTGATTCAGAGGAAGTAGACCATGTCAAGATGGGTTCCTTAGTGATCAATAGTTAGAGGACTGTGATTCATAGGAAGGAGTTTCAGCATCAATGATTCATTATTTTGTACCTTATAGAGATTCCTTATCACTGTGTAAGAGACATGGTAGGAAGGAATGTGATCCAGTTGGAGTATATTAATATGAATGATCAAACAATAGATACTCTTACCAAACTACTCCCCAAGGTGAAAGTTGATCACCTCTGAAAGAAGCTTGGTATGGTTGAAATATAAAAATTTTGATTTGTACTAATATAATAAAGATGTTTAATGTATAAACTTCTTTTGTCATATGTGTGACTTTATGGGCCCACCCATCTTGTGTACATTTCTAAAAGGTGACGACTTTTTAGTAAATGAACACTTGTATTTAACATTATAAGGTGACGATCTTGTAATGTGGGTATCACGTGTTAGGTGATTCCTCTTATCACATGTTAAGTGATATGTAAAACTGGGTATCACGAGTTAGGTGATTCCTCATATCACATGTTAGGTGATATGTAAAACTGGGTATCACGTGTTAGGTGATTCCTCATATCACATGTTAGGTGATATGTAAAATCGGGTATCACGAGTTAGGTGATTCCTCATATCACATGTTAGGTGATATGTAAAATCGGGTATCACGTGTTAGGTGATTCCTCATATAGGTGATATGTAAAACCGGGTATCACGAGTTAGGTGATTCCTCATATCACATGTTAGGTGATATGTAAAATCGGGTATCACGAGTTAGGTGATTCCTCATATCACATGTTAGGTGATATGTAAAATCGGGTATCACATGTTAGGTGATTCCTCATATCACATGTTAGGTGATACGTAAAAGTGGGTATCACGTGTTAGGTGATTCCTCATATCACATGTTAGCTGATATATAAAATTGGGTATCACATGTTAGGTGATTCCTCATATCACATGTTAGGTGATATGTAAAACTGGGTATCACGTGTTAAGTGATTCCTTATATCATGTGTTACATGATATGTAAAACTTCATATCATCACGTGTTATGTGATGATTGTATTCACGAGATATGTGAGACTTACTATCACGAGTTATGTGATATTCCTCATCACGTGTTATGTGATGATTGTATTCACGAGATATGTGAGACTTACTATCACGTGTTATGTGATGATTGACTTCACGAGATATGTGAGACTTATTTCACAAGAAATGTGATATATATAAAAATAATAAATTTATCTTCCCTAGCTAAGAGGGAGTGTTAAAATTGTAGCATCGATCAGATAAATATTCAGATTGCAATAATACATAAATCGTGAGATATATTTATATATATATATCAATAATAATAATGATTAATAATATATTTATATTTATTATTATTCATATTTATAATATATTTTATTATAAATATTATTATTGCTTTGATATAATAATAATGATTATCATTATTATTATTGTTATATAATAATAATGATAATAATTATCATTAATTCCGATCGGATACATATTATCGACCAAACTGTTGATTGAAGATTATTGACTTAAGCCGTCGATTTACATTTATTGGATTAACGTTTTATACGTTAAAGTCAGCAGTGTTTTTGAATACCGATTATTATCGGTTCCACCGTATGCGTGGAAGTCAATAGATGACGGGGCAAATATGAAGAGCCACGTCTCTAATGGACGTGACTCCTTAAGGAGTCACGTCTATTATAGACGTGGCCCTTCACAACTATGTTGGCCTTATTTAAACGACTGATCTGAATATCAAAGGCACACACCGAAATTGATAAGTGCTGTTCGTTTGCTGATTCCTCCCACAACAGATATATTTTCCAATAAAATTCAGGCAAAGTCAAACTTAACAGATTGAAACTTGGCTTGATAGGCGGAGTAGAAAACAAGCTTCTCTGAATCCATATTCTCCTTTGTATCATTAACTTGGGCAAATGAGGCTTGTGCTTTCTTTCTTTCAAAACACAGTTCAGCAAGGTGACCAAATTTGTCGCATCTGTAACATTGTACTTTTGATAGGTCTCTATGCTTGTATATTGATTTCTTATGTGATTCATTTCCTCTCTTCCTTTTGAAGTTAGACTTCTTTTTCTTTTTGTGTGACTCTGTATTAAGTACTTGAGAGACTTCTTTTGAAGTATTTGTATTGATCCCTCTGATTGATAATCGAGACTCTTCTTGAATACAGTCTGATTTTAATTGATCAAATTTAGGAATTTTGGTTCGAGCACTTACTCCTTGAATGAAGGATTCCCATGAAAGGGGAAGTCCATTGAGTGCAATCAAAGTTGATTCCTTACTATCAACAGAGTGACCAATGGTGGAGAGTTGGTTTCTTAAATCTGTAATTTTCATGAAGTAGGAGGCGATGGTCTCCTTGCTTCATCTTTATTTGATGGAGTTGACTCTTAAGTGTAAGCCCTCTGCTTGTATTGTTAATTTCATACATATCTTTTAGTGCTTTAAACATCTCATATGCGGTTTCCAATTTTATTATGATAGGCACTATATGATCTTTAACTCCATCTACCAGCAATTTCATTGCTTTGGTGTTGTCCTTATCCCATTTAATTTGTTCATCTTTTCCATTCTATTCAGGCTCAGATTTTTCCACTACGGATGTTAGCTCGTGCTCTTTTAGTGTGAGCATTATTCGCAATTTCCATGCCACATAATTAGATGCGCCTTCAAGTCGATCTTCTAATCTCATTCCATTCACCATTTTGAATGTATATGTGAAGTCTTTTACAAATCTGATCTGGATCTTTTATCTTTATGCCTGCTCTAATACCATGTTAAAATACGTAATCAGATGTGATATATTAGACTGTGTGTCTTATGTATATAAGACTGATAGATTTTATTTATATTCAATATATAAATCTGCACTTGAGAGAACACTGCTATTTATTTCTCTGTCTTCAAGTGCAGATCTGAAATCCATATAAATATAGGATCATGTCTCATGTATAGACATGCCTCTACGTAGTAGAGTCATGTTTCTACATGAGACATGTCTCATTCAAATCGTTTCATATAATAGTTATCGTGGCACATATATATAATCTGCAGTACATAAAACATAATAATATATGTGTTACGATACTTACCAAGTATCGTAACACATATATTATTACGTGTTACTCATACCATTTGTTTATATAGTTACAACGACTCATATGACTATTACATAAAGCCTTCGACTGCTTAATACTAAGTCTTGGTCGATATATTAATATTGTTAATAATATTCATTTATATATATATATATATATAATATCTCAAATGTATATATATATATATATATATATATATATATGAATTTAATTTAATTTAATCAACAATATAATATAATATTTATTATATTAACAATATAATATTATCATATCAACTTAGTATGTTCATTATAGATCTGACCGAAGCTATAACATTAACACTTGCCACTAACTATGTTGCTTCTTGGCGCCATATCTCAAATGGAAAGCTAAATTTGAAGCCCTAGCATAAACATTTAAGATTGTAAAATATAAACTCTAACAGCTAGACAAATAATAGGAAAAAAAAATTACAAAAAGCACAATAGAACCTTAGAATGAAAGGGAAAAACAATACCAAAATCTGAATATACAAAACACATGCAGAGACATTGTGACATACATTTCACATATTGTCAAAGGGATTGTGCTCAAATGGCTGTCATTGGGTTCTCACAACAAAGACCTACATTTGAATCCCCCAAAGTGACATTTCAAGGGTGCAGCACATAGTAGAATTCACATAGTTAAAGTTGTGTGGTTGACATGTTGGTCCTTAGTGATCAATGTTTGTAATTGTAAGTATGTTGGTACCTAGGAGGTGGATTTGTACTAGGTATGGGTCTTGAAATTAAACAATCCAAAAAGACACCTTTCTAATGTTGTGAAAAGACTCAGCAAAACAGTCTAAAGATCAGGCAACATAGTCTAATGTTGTGAGTGTGCCAAAGGAGTCAGAGATAAAAGAAGAATTGTAAAAAATAATGGGATTTGACACTTTCTGACCACCAACTATCATTGTGTTGATGGGCCAGTTTTTGTAAGATTCAGCGGGGATTTAATTACATAATCCTGGATCTAGGTGCATGAAGAAAGTTACGATAGCTGAAAATACAAAGTAAATAATAAAATATGCATGAACACAAATTATTCAAGAACGTAGAAAATCAATAATCAAACCAAATATATCAAATCAAGTAACAAATGAATGAATGAAGAATATATAAATAGGCCACATGGATGCATCACTCAAGGAGATAACATGTAAAATGGTCATGAGTTTTAGTACCAATCAAAGGACTAGTTAACTCAGTCTACTATGAGGACGAATGTTGAACTGCCAATCAGTCAATAAGTTAACTCAATCTAAGTAAGACAAAGGTAGCCCTGACTAAACAAAGGTGGCATCTGACTATCATTAATCAAGAATTGATGAGGCGATAGAAGCACTTCCAAACGTCCAAATTAGGCAAATTAAAAGTCAAACATTAAGTTTTTGGCTGCCTCAGATGTGATGGTGGATCTTTGATTTGATGTAGGAATCACCAGTATAAAGCTCCAAACACAACCTTCTCCTCGGTAGACATGCACAAACCTCAAACACCAATCTCTAATGCCATATAAGATTCAGTGAGAATCAAACTACATGAGCCTAGAGCTAGGTGCACAAAGAAAGTTACTATAAGATAAGATAAGATAAAATTATTAATGTCCAACAAATGACCACAAAGAAGGTCAAAGGGACTGCAGATAATGGAACATGCAAGAAGACAAGCTAGAAGACCCAACCTAGCTAATTCTTTGTTTCATTCAGAGATTACGCTGGTTTTTACTTGAGTTTGGTGTTGTAGGTTGCAGGGATGAAGATTTATGAAGTATTTTGAGGTTGACTTTAGGATTTTTGCTGTGTTTGGTGATTTTAGGAGTTCTGGTGTCATGCCCCCACCTAAGTAATGGCATTAACTTTGCATCAATCAACAGAAAATTGTCTTATTTATAAGACATCACAATTTTCAAATTCATAGAAAGCAGTGATCAATGTTAAGGGACAGTAATATATTATAAGCAGTGATTCTATTAACAACAGCGATGATTAGTATATATACAAACAGCACTCGTGTTAAAAGCAGCAGTTAATAAATCCAGTGATTAAAATATTCAAAGATCCTTAAGCGGCAATTAAGAAATAAATAAGGCAGTGTCTGGTCTTGAAGAGATATCATTCAAGGATCGAACTTGAAGGCATGGTTATGAAAGGTTATGACCATTCTAAAAGGACGGCAACTTCCAAAGGTTGTCTCTCTTCAAAGAAACACAAAGATATAAAATATCGAAGACCATGTTGGAGTAGGGCATCAAGCAATCAATCCAAGCAACATCGGTACTCATAAAAGAGCAGATCAGTTTATAAGACATTAGTGATCAAGCATATAGATCAATCATAAAAGAGATTACTATATATCTTAGTTGCAGGGTATGCTGGAAGTACCAACGCACAAGGTACACGTTTGCGCCGGTACGAGTGTGCTCCCCGATATGCTATGGATGAGCATTGCATCCCTGCACACCAGGTGCATCGTGGGTACATGATCAAGAATATAGATCGATCGGATCAGAGATTACTATATATCTTAGTTGCAGGGTATGCTGGAAGTACCGGCACACAGGATACGCATTCGCGTCGGTTCGGTTGCGCTCTTTGCTATGCTGTGGGTGCGCACAGGGTGCGTCCCGGCACACCGGGTGTGCTATGGGTACACAGGCATGTAACCACAGCACACCTGGTGTGCTTGGGACACACCCTGTATGCACCTGGGCGTACATAAGGCGTACCCACAGCATTTTTCAACTGTTCAAGTTTCAGATTATTAAGTCTCTGCTATATACCTTCTGAGATCCACAGTGCTCAAGCTGCAATTCCAATTATCGTGCTTCCAAAGATGCCTGCTATTCAGTTGACTCCATTGACTGATAATATGTGATCAATTGTCAAGGGAATACAAGAAGTTTGTTGTCGAATATTGATGGTAGCTGACAGAGACGATGTGATCTGAATTGTGTTGTAGTGATAATAACAAGCCAAGTGATTTATCGGAGCCACGACCTTCAAATGAATTTCACGATCCTCCTATAAAAAATTATATATATATATATATATATATCAATGCTTGTATATTCATCTATGAGCCTTCAAATATTGATCGAGCCTCTCTTTGACAGCTCTGTCCAATCTCAATGTTATCGCAATAGGCAACACAATGTGGTACATTCAGTTCTGTTGCTTAGATATGCTTACTGTCGACCTGAATCTTTGATTCCTCCTAGCACATGGGACTCAACTCATCATATTGTTATTTCTGATATGTTTTCTGATATGGAGACATACCAAGATAATTACTAATTTTCATTTGACTCGTGAACCTAGACATATATGATATGGCACATGACTTAATATAGAAATTCTGAAGTATCAATCGGCATTTGATATTCATCTTTGACATTTATCATTGATCAATGATGAAGTATCATACTATCAATGATTTAGTTTTACAATTTTGTATATTACTTTAAATTTTTTGTATATATTGTTAAACTCTCTTGTCATGAATGTCAAATAAATCAGACTATAATACTCATATTACATTAATCGGATCTTAAACAGAACATATATGGCAGCAATACCTGATCACACTATATAGCAGCATGGCTGATTTTCAGAATGGTTGGTCTTCTATAGCCTGTGTTTGAAAGACTCACTTTACATATGTACAATCTACAGTATTGTTGTTTCAGATGTCTGAACATATGAATGTTTCAACAGCATATGAACTTTAATAAATATCGGCGGGAAACGGATGCATTTATAAGATTTAAAGAGAAGATTGATTGCTTAGAAACAAGCCACAATGGAAAGGAAGTTGAGGACAGTTAGCAGTCAGAGGACAGTTGGCAGTTAGAGTTGGCTGTAACTTCTTCAAAACTTCCTAACTATATGCAGTTAAGGCATTCTATTTCTACACTCTCATTCAAATGATTTGTGAGAAGTGTCTGAATGGTGTAAGTGTCGATACAAAGGTGATAGAGCAAGTATGCCTTGAAGAGTTTAACAAGGATTTTTTTTGTGTGAAGTATGATGTGCATCTTTTGAGAAACAAGTGAAGTTGTAATGAAGCAAATGCAAACTATTGGAAAGTGTTGAATGTTTGTAAATATTTTGTGTGCATCAATTTTGGTAATGACATTCTGAAGATATCTTGCTGACTGAAGTCTGAGATTGATTTTCAAGGAAGGAAGGTAACTGATTTTAAGGTGATTAAGAGGTATAACAGTGATAGTTTTTTTCTCTCAGAATTGTTTAACAGTGATCTGATTTTGGAAATTTATGCTGACAGTAAAAGTCTGATTTTATTTTATTAAGTCTATTCTGAAATTTCAAACAAGTGATTGAGATAACAGAGAGGTTATATTTGCAGATTATTCTTTCAGATTGCATTCCATTTGCGGAGAGAATTATTTTGATAAATCAGAAATCTATGCAAAGTACAAATGTTTGATCACTTATTTTGTATGAAGAAATCACAGAATTTGTAATCAGTTGTATCTATTGTAATTGACTTAAAGTTGGTGCTTTGAGAAGTCTGAGTTGGTGCTCAGATCATTGAATTGTAATCTTGGTTGAGTTGGTGCTCATATAAGTGGATTTGGTGATTCCTTGGGTTGGTGCCCTGAAATCTTGTAGTTTGTCAACTGTGAGGCTCGATTAGGACAGTAGATCCTAGCAGCATTTTTCACCGTGGTTTTCCCATCCTAGGTTTCCACGTAAAATCTTTTGCATTGGTTCTTGTGTGGTTGCATTGCTTTTTGTTTCAGTTTTAGTTACTTTCAAATTTCAGTTTGAAGATTAAAAAGTTTTAATTGCATTAAAGTTAAAAGATTGTATGAGTATCTACTACTGACTCGCTGCCCCAGAATTGTGTTCTTCACACACACACATATTATATACGTGTACATACACATATATTATACATACATACAGACATATATACGGATACCCATACCCAAACCCCAAAAAGAATTTGCCTGTACCCATGTGCCGGGTTCTCATTCCCGTACCTGTAGCGGCAACTTAGCTATATATTGCAGACAATAGTGATCTTATTCTTCTGTGATATGCAACATGGTGATGTTTTATAGATAATTCCTCATAATGTTAAAGGCAAGAAAATGTAGATAACATGATAGTATATTTGATATATAATCTCTCTTAAATGGATGTATGCCATATGATAATATATTTTACTCTCTCATACATAATTAGATTTCCTAATTAATTCATCAAACTGCTGAAGCAATCATGTGGATGTGAGGAAGGGAATGGATGGAGGGAGAGCTATTATAAGGTCCTCTTCTAAGTACACCACCTCATGATGGCTGGCAGCCTGCTACATGGGACCAAGGGGGGCAAGGTATATTCCACCCTTGGGCTTATATGAGAGGGATAGTCCACGCATCCTATTGCAGTTCCCCCTCCAACCTCTACAATGGTTTGTTGTTGGAATAAATCTTAAAAAGTCGAGAGTCATAGGAGGGTGAATAAGGTAGCATGAATAGATAGGACAGATACAAGCTTCCCCACTAAATACGCCACCTCATCATGGATGGGTGGCGGCCTGTCACATGGGGCCAAGAGGGATGGTATAACTATATCCACTCTTGGGCTTGGTGTGAGGGTTGCTCCGGGCACCCTATCATGTCTCCTCATCCAAGCCTTGTTATGGTTGAACTCCAATAATGAATTGTAGATATTGTATGATTTATTTAAATTAAAATGTTAATGATTATACATGTGCCATATGTTACTTGTTCTTTAACCCTAGTACAAATGATTCATTTTATGAATTATGTTTTCAATAATTGTCTAACATGATTGCAGGATCTCAAGCACGATCTATCTTGCTTAGAAAAAAAATTTGGGTAAGCTTATATCTCTTACTATATTAAATTTCTTGTTTCTATTGAACTTGTCATTCTAGGGCAAATCTAGGGCAATACCAAAAAGGGGACATTATCTCTAGTTGTATTTGTGAGTATTGGGTTGAAATTCCAAACCTTGCAGTACAGTTCCAGCCAATTACTTACCCACATTTTTGTTCATATTTCTCTAGATATCAATCTTTTGCCTCTGAGCATTAATCCATTGCATTTCTCTCAACTGGGCGACCAAGATCAGTAGGTAATTTGCAGGGTTTGGTTTGATTTGGATTTTTCATGGTAAAATCGCCCTAGGGCAGGGCCGTATAGTTTGAACATGGCTTTGGGAATTGTGTTAGGGCTTTAGGAAAAGAAATAAGTTGCAGAATCTTTGTCAAAAGTGGACGCCAAGATCTAAGAAATCTAAGTTTGCAGTTTGGAACAGACTCGTGGAATACGAAATGAGATATGAGCATTTTAGTCAAATTGCCCCTGCTGGAGCAGAAGTTTAGAGTGGACTTTCCAGTTGTGTTGAGAGACTTGTTTGTTGGTGGCAGTGATTTTATCTTGTTCTGCTAATTCAAGGGAAAGCTTGTTCGCCCATTGAGACACCTTAAACACACTACAACTTGGTGCATCATAACCTGGCCAAGAATGATGATGAGGAGTGGAGACTCATGACTTCTTCAGTCTGATCGTTGCAGGTCTGAAACTGTTTAATATTGCTTCTACTTCATGTCTTTTCAGTGTTAAAGATAATTGCTAGTTGCATTAATTTGGTATAACGATATGTATGTGAAAAGCCAAATGAATTCAATGAGCAGATGATTATGCATTGAAAAAGTTAAATCTGATTTCATTATCAGCAAGCTATCTTTTTCTATTGGTTGTGTTATTGCTTGCTATTAAACACTTCAAATTAAATCGGTGGTATCCACTACAATCAACATATATAACAATTAAATCTACAGTGAATTGCAATGTTCTTGCTACATCCTACAAGTTTCATATGTAATTCAGTTGACTGCAGAGAGGAAGGAGATTTCAAAGCACATAAAAATGAAAATGGAAGCATTCAAAACTACAGAGGTAAAGCAGAAGATTACCTCAAATAATACATGGAGATCAATTGTTGACCTTAACATATTTTGCAGTCTATTTGCCATCATTAGACCCTGGATAAACAAAAAGGCAAGATGGTTTCTTTTTCACATTACCCCTGCTAAGTTTCAAACAACCAACAAGAATGCCTCTCTCAAGACAAGTGAGACAAAAGAATAATTGCAACTAGAGTCAGATATTCTAAAAAATGAACGATGGCTGAAAACTTTTCCATCGAATGGGTAAACTGAGGGCAAGACACATCACTGTTTAAATTTCCATCTCATAAATGATAAAGGAAATAAAGAAATCCCATAGAAAAAAATTTTAAAAACACCTGGATAATTTGTTTTGTTCGGATTTCAAGATTTGAGTGAACTTCGGAAAACTGCATCTGCAATGAAGAAAACATGACATGCACATAATAAGCCAATTTTTGAAATTTCAAAAGGATAAATGATGGCCCGTTAAACATTATACATAGCACAACATAGAGACTTACCATTGGAGACACAGATGAGTGAAAAGCTGCAATCCAACTTGCTATTGCAGTTTTTATTATTTGAAAATCCCTGAATAGTTAACAAAAGCCAATCACCAATAGTTTATCAGCTCTTAGCATAACCATACAAGAAAATTGTTCCCTTCCTACAGTTTGTCGTTATTTTATATAAATCTTGTTTAATCTTTTGCGAAATTTCCAAGTCAACTTTCTTATATAAATGGGATCATTCAAAACATTGTTTTTCATAGAAAGTGTCATTATAAAAACGTCAACATTATAGATTGTAAAAGATTTTAGGCAACTCTTTAATTTTATTTAATATTTATCATTGTAAAAAGCAGCAGTTTCTTTACAACCTTTTACTTAAGCATTATACAAATAGATTGGAGGCTTCCTATATTTGTACTTGGGAAATATAACTAATTCACAGACATGCACACAGTGCAACATACACACATAAGTATACAAACATTATACAAAAGCATAGATACACAAACCTGACTATTTACTTGAAAGAATAAATAAGATAGGTTTTATAACCTATCATATTTTATTCTTTGTTATTTTAATGTATGGACAGTATATTCTCCCATCATTTAATCAATCACTCTCAATATTTCCTTCTGTACTCATGAATTTTTATATTAAAAACAACAATAGGATTATAAAAACCTATACCTTGAAAGAACTTCATCCATGTGTGTGAGATGATTCTTATTTATGGCAGCACCTTCCCTGAGAAATTCTTTGAGGGGAGAACAAGATATCAAAGGTTGAGGAATATGTGCCAGCAATAAATCCAGAAGCACGAACCTGATGTTGCCATTCAAATGAATCACCGGTAACCTTCTCAGCACCTCCGTAATTAACTTTCCTAGTTTTTTTTCTGGAGGATCAACTGTCAAAGTGTGAAAGTCATTTTAGAAACTGGCACAGTTCCATTGCAAGCAATGAATTTACTGCTAAGAACCTAAAATCTGTGCAATTCATTTCAAGGAATATGCTGGCTATCCCTTGAATCTGTCCCATTTTTTCACTAGAATACAATTAATTGCAATAGAAGCATAGGATATGAAAATCACATTTAAAAAAAGGATATTAAGGCCATAACTGTTAAGGATTTAGTAGCTGCGTGAGAGATCATTTACTGGTGATGATCTGCTGTGAGTTTTCTCAGAAATACATTTGTGAAGGTGGGCTGTGATGATTCTTGTCTCTCTGATTTGTTCTGGAGCTGCAGAGATGATACTGTTTCTTTTTATTGGTTCTTACTGAGAAGAGGCTCATCATTATTCAGTTATTGGTTCTGACTGTCATCGTATGTCTCTCCTTCATGCTCATGTCCGTGCCTTCATCGTGTTCATGCCATCTTCTATGTTCTTGCAGGAGATGTTTCTTTCATATTTTACTTGTATCTTTCTCATTGTCAAGTTAGCACGACATGGCATCAAAGATGTGTTGAGGTGTCTCATGTTATATATCTGACGTGGTTCTTAATGGATATCATCCACTCTCTCTACTATGTGTGCATTGAAGTTGACGGTTTCAATTATAACGGTCTTGTCTCTTCGTGCGACCATGTGGAGTCTCTTCATATTCTCGGCGGTATTATCCAAGATGAGCGGCAGAAGTAAATATTATACTTGACGGCATATCTGAGATATGGATCGAGCCTTTGTAATCATGTCTTACATACCGCGTATGTTGAAGGGATTTTTTAGGAGAACGGTGATTAATCTAGCATTATCATGTGAGACATCACATATGTGGAAGTTTGCATTCTCTGTGACTGTAGAATGTTGCATTCTGTGTAAGAGAGCATTGTGTATGAGATAGAATTATTCTGTATATGAACTATTGTGTAGGCATTTTCGGTATCTGTAGTATCTGTGAGATACTTAAAGTATTGTACGTTTTTGTATAGGCATAGCAGATCTGCCCAAACTGTTAGAAGGCAGATATCTTGATTGTTAAGAGTTAACAATCTCTGGTTATTTCATCTCCTGATAAAGCTTGTGAGCTTTGTATTGAGTCCTGTGATTATTCAATAAAGGATATATTTTGGGTGTGGCTGGGTTTTTCCCTCGAGTAGTAGGGTTTTCCCAGGGTATCTCTAGTGTCCTTGTGTTTCTTGTTTTATCTGTTCTCTATTTTATGCTATTCTGGTCCAAATTAGATTCAAGTTTGGGTTTATAAAATCTTAATGTATACAGATTGAATATGGAATTCGCACTTAAGTTGCATATGCGGTTTTTCAAATGAGTGTTAAGTGAAGGGTGGCAACAAAAGCCACACGAGTAAAGAAACCAGCACCCAAGGCTACACATGGGTAATCAGTGTTGGCATTAAAAAAACATCACAAGCTTCCATGGTGTGCTGATGACCAAGAGAAGCATCCCTTATAATACTCTCTAAACATAAAAAATGTCAGATATTGAATGATTTTGGACTTGATATCTTATATTTGAATATTCAAAACCAGAGGCCACCTACTTTAATCTTTTCCAAATTAGAACCTTCTACTGGTTTTAAAGAATGCTTTGCAGGCTGTGAGCAATGGTTGGACAAAAGCAAAAAAGGTACCAACAAGTCTTGTTTTCTTTTGATTCTTTGAAACTTTTTGATTGTATATGATTATGTGGTTAACTCAGCTGGTTCAGAAGGCTATTGAGGAATACACGACACCTAACAAGGCTACTTCACTGCAGGCCAAAGAAATATGATTGTTTTTTTTAGTGTTTTGTCTCTTCCTACTCTTCCAAAAATTAAGTTCTGATTCTTCAAGAAAAAATATCTTCCTATCATTTTCGTTGACAGGACAGTCTGCTCTAAATCCTGAACAGGCATAGGTTCAGGAATACCTATGCTTTTCCTCCCTTGTAGCTATAATAGGTTATATTAATTCTCATTTTATTTTTATTTCTTTTGTTATTCATTCAAATTTCGCCAAAAGACATACATAATGGCAGAGGCAAGGTTTCAAATCACTTACAACAGTTGTGATAGGTTTCAAGCAACTTCCTTTATCTTCCCTGCAGAAGCTTCATATAGTTTGCCCTGATAATTTTTCTATTTCTTTTTGGAAACTTTGACAAATCCCACAGCATTTTGGTAGACCCCATTGGCCTGCAAAAAATACTTGGAATATAATCTGTTCCCATTAGTTATATCAGTAATTGGAGGGATGCTAGCTCCAGTTGATTCTTTCCATGGATTTTTAAAAAAATTCTCAGTTGTGTGGGGGGTTCTGTCTCTTATTCCTTTTTAATTATATTTATTTATTACAGTTGGCTGCTTATGTGTACATATAAACTGCCTGATGTTCTCAGCTAACTAACAATATGCTAGAGAAAGTGCTCAGAAGCTTTCTTTGTGTGAAAAAGGAGCGGTAAAAGGAATTGCTTTGGTGGATGGCATTTGTATCGACCAAATATCGAAGGGGTCTAGTAGTCCCTGTTGAATATTTTGTCATTGATGTCAAAGGTTATATTGGTGTTTCTTCAGACTCAAATTTTACTTGAGAAACACTTACGACTTCTAATTAGGGAACCAAAAGTGATGAAATAAATATTGATTCAAGTTAAGGTCAACTTTTCAGACATGCCGTTGAAAAGTCTGAGGCATGATATTCTTAATTGGTAGCGGCCCCTATTGTAATGAATTATATCTTTTTTTGGTGAATGACAGCCGCAGGAGTTCTATCAAAATTTAATGAATCAGAATTTAATGAATTTAGTGCTGCAGATTGTTGTAACGTTTCAGAATTTAGTGTTGTAGATTCTTGTAACGTTTCTGAATTTAGTGCTGCAGATTCTTGTAACATTTCTGCATTAAAGACTTTTCTGAAGTAATTGATTTATCCTTGAGCCGTTCACTTATTTTTGAAAGCTGTGCAAGTAATAAAGTTGTATGTGATCAAAGATGCTGGGCATTGAAGGAAAGACGGGTGTGAGGTTTGGCTCGAGCAAGTTGAGTATGGTTATTGAGTTTAATATATAGTTTTTGGGGTTGATGCAAAATAGAGGATATATAATGGCGTGGGGTTGCTTTGCGTGGAATTGCTGCTGTATATTTCAGATTGATGGGTATTGAGTAAATCATGCATGGTGTTTGGAGTGCTGAGTATGTTTTGAAAAGTGTTATTGAGTTTTACAATTGAGTTGGTGATCAAACTGAAGTTGATCGGAGTGAGGCTTCAAGGAGATTTGGTGATTTCTGCGAGTTGGAGCTCACTTATGTAACCTGGGTTGGTGCCCATTGTGTTAATGAAAGCTATTGCCGTGGTTTTTTCACCCGAAAGGGTTTTCCACATGAAATCCTGTGTTTACTTCTTGATGTTTGCTCTTTCTATGTTTCATGTGGTTTCATGTTTTTAAAAGTTTAAAATACTGATTCAACACCCCCCCCNATACTGATTCAACCCCCCCCCCGCCCCCCCCGCCCTTTCTCAGTATTTTCTGCCCTCTTCAATCCTTACATAAGATCTTGAAGGGCTATACTTAAAAGAAAATGGAAAGGAGGAATGAATGTTGATGCCCGACAGCAGATTTTTTTTCACGATCTTAAGGAGCTATACTTCAAAGAAAATGGAGAGGAGAAATGAATAGTGATGCCCCACCACAGATTTCATTTTCTTCACAGATTTTAAAATGCCAAACACATCCAATAAATATGTCACCCCTTTCAGATTTGTGATACAATTGGTAAACCAAGGAACTTTTGCTTTCAGATTCAGGTGAGCTCAGGCAAATTTGGGCCAGTAGGCAAGGCATATTTGACCATCCATATTGGCACTACAAATGTCCATATGATACTCGGTATCCAGCATTGGGACCCATATGAATGTTTCATTTCCCAAATGAAAAGATTAGCCTCTAATTGTTGTTTTCTGGCAAAAGATTGGCAGAAAAAGGGTGTTTTGTTGGAGAGGATTTTTGATGTACAAGATGCATAAATGTCCCACTTCACCCAATTTCAATCAAGCACAAAAGTTAAATAGGGTGGACTAAAATCCCATCAAGAGCTCTGTAAAATGAGCCCAGAAATTGTCTTTTAAAATTACAAGTTCAAGAATTAGGCCCTTGTTGAAGGGATTGGGAAGAGAACAAAAACAAGGCATTTTATTACTATGTAACAGGAGACTTATATGATTGAGTGGGAAACACTTCTTCTGTTGCTCCAGAGATAAACCAGTGACAAAATGAGCAACTTAGAATGATGGCAAAGGCACTGCCAGGCTAATTGGAACCAAAGGTTTCTTTCAGTGACAATGCCTAGGGGTGGCTACTGATTCACCTTGATTTGGCAGTCAAAATAAGCATCGACAAAGTGGTAAACCAAATTTTGATGCAGTCTGTGGTAAAGAGTCAGACTGTCATGTCATTTGGAGGTATCATGATGCCAAGACATTTTGGGGGTCGTTACAGGCTGAACTTAACTATTTATTCATTTTCCCCCTTTCTTGGCAAGGTACTCTTTGTAGCAATTCTTGGACAACCAGAGAAAGTTGCAAAACTTCTTAACATACAATTCAGTTGTCTGTCTTCATCTCCTTTGGAATAAAATATGTAAGCTTACTTTACCAGAGGTTAATTCTCAACTCAGATTTCTTTCTAAACTTATATCTGGTGTGTTATGATCCATTGTCAATGTTAAGCTTGCCTGTTTTATTTATTAAAGATATTGAGTCTGTATCTTTCAGGACCAGGTTCAGATATAAGTTTTTCGAGCTTTTGTACAGCACAAATTGTCCTGGATTCAAATTGTTAATTTGATGTACTGAGAATGTTCGTATAACATAAGATTCATATCTCCAAAAGAGAGCTTCCTTTCCTCCAATAATTATTTTATATAAGAAAGACTTTGTCAGGCCAAAAGGATCTTACAATTGCATCCTTGCCCTTACCCAATTTTTTTCATGCTCTAAATGATATTTGTATAGTATAATGACAATACAGACTCGCAATTTTTATGTTATGATTTGTAACATGATGATTACAGAAAATCTAGTTGTTACATATCATCCATGATATCCCAATGTATTTGAACTGCGACTGTATCATGTGCACATCAGGCACAATGCATAAGTTGCAGGGCAATACCAAATAAATATGCCTGAGTAAAAACAGATGGATGTCAGCATTGTTGAGCAAACTGGAAGGAATTTATACGGGACTCAAAGAGCAATTTTGTTGAAATCCAAATTTGCGAGTTAGTTTTTTCCCCCCTTTCTTTCCAAGCATATGAAATATTTTCTAGCATGTTAAAATTTAAATAACATGTAAAATTTACAAATTCAATTGCATTGAATTCACTTTAGGTAGATTTTATGCTGATCTACAGAAGTTTATGTGAACGAAAAAAAAATTAGAAAAATAAGATACCTCTTTTTAATTCCTGAACAGAGTTTTATATTTTTTAATTGGAGAGGATCTTTTCTTCAGCACTAGTTAACCGAGGAAGATTCACTAAAACACCAAGTAACAAAAATTGTTCTCTAATATCTTGCAAGTTATAAATTACAATTATTATGAAAATATTGTTTTCTTACAAACTCTTGAATATCTTATTTGCAGGTTCTTGGAGGAAAGATTGGGGTGCAAATACTCCAAATCTTCAAAAGTTTGCCCTCTGAATTTTGTCTCAACCTTGAACTACTTCTAGTTGTAAGCACAATTGGAGTTTGTTTGATGCCATTCACATGAACAAATCAATTAAATGGCATTGATCTATCTATTGATTGGACCATGTAAGATGAGAAGCTTCCTTGTTTACAAAGAACAACATTGCTAATTTCAAGAGGTAAGCTATGAATACAGAAGAAGAAGAGGTTGGATTGGATGACATCAATGTGGCAAATGAGCTATTGTCATCTAGCAGTAGCCTGGAGCCTAAAATGCAGCCCTCTGGATCAAGTGGGGAGACACAACCAAATGTGAGGGCTAGATACTCTTCCCAATGTTTCACTCGAACAAGGAAAAGGAGATTGTAAAATCCTAAAATTTGTAGCTTGCCTCTATACGCAATTTATGATAATGATTTTCAAAGGCAATCATCATAAATTCCTAATAGTTATGAGATAACTTTTGTATCTACATGATGATGCAACTTTGAAATCTACTTGTATCCAAATCTGATAGAAAATGTGTCCCCGATGTTCTACAATATCATTTATTTTGTAATGAATTTTGCATAAAACTTGTGTTTTTTAAAGAAATTGAAGTAATTTTTACAAGTTTTCAGGTTTTGTTGAGTCAATTTTTTTATCTATTGAGTCCAAGTATGCAAAGTTCAAACTATTTCATTACGTTTCAATAACTTCTCACTGTTCACTATTGGCATGTGAACCTCTTACGAACTTTATTTGTATGGATGTGTTTCTCCCAACCAAGGAAACGAAAGCACACTGTAAGATTGTGCTTCTAATATTTTAGTTTATTGGAAACAAAAGCACACAATGTGCAAGGTACATAGGCAATAGAGTGAACTCCTAATCAAAAGAAAAATGGAAAGGCCACAATGGTTCAATATTCACTAGAAATAAGCTTTTTGTCACAAGGCGGTATTCATGGAACATGCCAGATCACATCTGCTGAAAAGAAAATGCAATATTGTTATCAAAATATCCGACGATAATACAAGCCAATGTTAACAAATTTGTAATGTCCCCATTTTCACGAGCATCAGAGTTTGTTGGATTAGCCTATCACTAGCCCTCGTAGGTTAAAGCAGTTGGATAGAGGGTCCCCTTTTTGCAAAGATCAAAGTGTATTCTCCATCAAAGCTCAGTATATGTTCAAGTTTGGCCTTCATTCGACTCGGTTGACTCACTTACTATTTATAGTAAGTGACTATTTTAGGAAAGTCGGGGTTACTATTTATAGCATGGCACCTGAACAGGCTATGATTGCAATGCACAGTTGGTTTGATCAGATAATGAGGGATTTACTATTTATAGGAAGTCAGTGGTTGATAGAGAGGGACCCTTACTATTTTTAGTAAGGCAGTTGGGTGCACAATGGTTGACTTCCAAGTTCAGACGGAATTGAGAAATAATGATTATTTGCGGAGTTATGCAATTATTAATAAAGTGATTACTCTATTAATAAAGTGCAATTATAATATAAGGTATTAAAAATCAGTATATGTGCAATGGGGCCATGACCCTCATTTAAGTGATTTTTAAAGTGCATTAATTAGTTATAACCTAGATGGAGGCTAAATATTAAAATATTTTATTAAAGTCATGTGCACACATTTAATATTATTTTAAATGATAATAAATTATTAAGTTTTAGGATAGTTGCAAATGTAATAGCACTCTATTTTTGTATGTGTTTTCCAAATGCAACAATCTCTCTTTCATTTATATTAGGAATGAGGCTAGGAGAGACATGTCCCTTCATGGGACATGTCTATTCATTATTATTTATAAGAAAGGAC
>MU227252.1:1164845-1178790 GCA_018584345.1 Thuja plicata | reverse complement strand
TACAATGCCCCCCCCATCTTCTTTCCCCCCTCCCCCGCCAGGAGCTGAATAGGTGCATTAGACATGACATTTACAGGCAATTCATTCATACTATTTGGGTTAATCCCCACGGGGGTATTTTCCCTAAGATGGCCTTCCATGCAAAGAACTTTCTGGACCTGAAGGACGGACTCATTGTTCGCCCTTCCTACTTATCTCACCACTAGACACATTCCCTCAGGATCCCCCTTGGCTCCTTCAAAGCAGGTTCGCATTGGCTTCGTTTAGAGACCGACCATCATATTGATAGAATGTACAGGAATTGCCAGCTTTGCATCATTGGGGAGGTGGAGTCTGAGGATCATTTCATCTTTCATTGTCCTCTATATTACGAGATTAGGGGGGAGGTTCTACCGTCTCTTTAGGGAGGCGTGGTCGCTCTCCACCTTCTTCAAATATACGGACCAGAGATGCCTTGCCCTTTACTTTCAGGAAGCCCTAAGGCTTCGAGAGCACACACTCCAGCACCAGCATCTGTTGACGCCTCCACCCTGTCAGCTTATTACTTCCTTCTTCATAGGGATTCATTTAGCGCACAGTACCAAGCGTCGGCTGGGGCCCACCACTTATTCCAGATCTGTGAGACTCAGGATGGACTCTTTCGGCAACAGTCATCCTCATCCAGG
Organism: Thuja plicata; assembly: GCA_018584345.1. Classification (NCBI taxonomy): domain Eukaryota; kingdom Viridiplantae; phylum Streptophyta; class Pinopsida; order Cupressales; family Cupressaceae; genus Thuja; species Thuja plicata. The sequence goes on along the minus strand of MU227252.1, from coordinate 1,178,125 downwards.
GTTACTCTGAGGCGTCCCGTGATTCAGACTAGTCCTATTGCTTATCCTTCCGTTCGGACGTTTTTCACAGCAATTTGGAAACCTTAATTGGGTCTGGAAGGTTTTCTTCACTTTTACAATGGATCCTTCTTTGTGTTTTTATTTCAGTTGTTGCTTTCTTCTTTTGGCACTGCTTGGTGTCCATGTTGCGGGCAAGCCCCTTATTGATGTACTTGGCAGTCCCTTTGACCCTTTGTGGTCTTTTGTTGGACATTAATAGATTTATCTTATCTTATCTTATCTCATGAACATGCAACCATGGATAGTACAGGCATTAGACAGGCTACAGGATACCCTTGATCAGTTCGAATTAGGTAGACAGAGAGATAGACGTGGCAGATGAGACAGAAGGAGTAGGTTTGTCTCAGTTACAGGCAGTCATGGGAGTAGCAGGGCTCCTTCCTCGAATGACAGTGCATATGGCTCTGCTAGACGGGACAGGACACGCACACGTACAACTAATAGGCATTTAAAGCCACATTTCCCTCTCAGAAAGGAGCAAGCACCAATAGACCCACTAGAGGGTGTTGAGTTTCAAGATACAATTCTAGCAGCTAATGATGAGTGGCGAGCCCTTCCACAACATGTCAGAGATGCTTTCCCACTACCTCAATATTGTGCACAGCGCAAGGACAGCTTTAAGGGTAGGGGAGATAGACAGCTCCGATAGCAGCAGAATAGAGATCTCAAGCGAGTGACCAGCAAGCTTACATTATATCCTTTTGATGGTAGTGGGAAGATTAGTGCACCGGCTTGTGTGCACAAACTTGATATATATTTGTCACTTAAGCCTATCCCTAAGCAGGACGACATTCAGTTTGTGCTGCTACACTTGGAGGGCGTTGCATATGATTGGTGGTACTATGGTTTGGTCACCCAGAACCATGGGCTTATACACTCTTACACAGAGTTCGCAAAGTGACTTATTGCTAGATTTGATCATAAGGATGTGGAACTATATTACAAGGATCTAGCGGTGATGAGACAGACCAGTCACGTTGAGACTTACATTAATGAGTTTCAGCGTATTGTCATCATGGTTCCAGAGATGCCTCCCAGGCGTGTAAAGAAGTTTTTCATTGAGGGGTTACAGGAGAGACTACGAGGCTTGGTTAGGGCTTTCAAGCCCAAGACCCTAGACGAGGCTATTCAGATCTAACAAGGGTGTTAGACACTAGGTACTATTAACCTTCTGAAAATTAAGTCATTGGTGCAAAAGGGTCTCTTCCCCTAGAGGCATCACAATTAAGCTTCACAGAAGAATCAATAGAAAATTGGATGGCAAATACATCTTCCAAGCTTGTCATAGGTTCCAATACCCTCTAGACCACTACCGACCAAGACACTGCATGTGTTATTCTACTCCACAAAAAGAAGCTCATTTAAAAAAAAGGAGTTAAATAAGTCTATACACCGTACAATGCTTCAGACTATTAAAGTAATAGTTATATTCTATTAATGGTTATCTATTTATCTCTTGTAAATATATTGTAAACATTAGAATCTTTCTAATGTTTAGTCTTTTGTAGTTAGAATAGAATGTTTCTATTCTTTACGATTGTTTCCTAAGGAAACATCGTCTATTCATTTGTATATATGGATCTTCCGATCCTTGTTAATAACATCGAGTTTTTACCACAATATGGTATCAGATCAAAATCTTTAAATGTTTTCAAAAATTTCATAATATCAGTTCAAAATTATTTGCACTTGAATTTTCGAAATTATTTTGTGATCTTCACATCTCCCTTTGAGAAATCTGTAAAATCTGTTGTCTAGGACTTTTCGTGGCATTTTTTTCTAAGGAAATCACAGTCTGTATTTCAAGATCGCGGCCTCTTATTGTCTGCGCGATTTCGTGAGTCTGCGCGATTTCGTGAGCAATTAGAGTCTGGTCTATGGCCGTTTTCTGTTCTGTTTTTCCTCCATGGTCGTTTTTCCTCCGTGGTAAAGGAATCCGTGGTCGTTTTTCCTCCTGTGGTGGTCGTTCTTCTGCCACGCGCGCGGGCTCTGCTCAATGCTCTTCGCGTTTTTATTCAGCACCATTCAACAATATGTTTGCTCATGGAAGTTTCCTGCCACCATTTCGACCTCCATTACGGTCGATTTTTGCTAAAAATGGCGGTCATTTTCCCAGACTTCTGCAAAATCGCCAGTTTTTTTAAGCTTCCAACTGCGACCTAGGGTTTTGTTCGAAAACCCTATTTTTTGGGCCCAAATTTTTTTTTCGATTTCATATTCTTGGTGGGTTTTTCGAGAGCTAAACTGGGTTGTTGTCCATTTTTCTGGGTGCCTCGATTTTTGTGCCTAAATTTTTGAGCCAACAAATCCAGAACTTGACAGCATATTCCTTTTGGGTTTTTCAAGCTCTCTTTTGGGTACCACTTCCTTTTTTCTGGGTCCTCCGACATTTTGCCTCAAAGTACGTGCCTTCTCAGTTCTTCACGTTTTTCATTGAAATTTGTCCCATGGCATCACTCACCAATCTACTGCTCGAGGGAAATCACAAGTTCAATGGTCGGAATTATAGCACGTGGAAGCAGCGGATGCTAACAATCTTCGAATATCTCGGCAATGATCAGGTGGTTTTGGGTACTACTGAGCGTCCGACTACAACTGGTCTTGATCAGGTTACCTATGACCAGCAGAATCGGGAAGCAGACATGTTTCTCAAATATCAGTGGCCGATGATCAGCTCCCTCAGATTCCATCCGACAAAACAGCTGCCGAGATATGGGAGCATCTCAAAACCCTACATGAGACTTCAGATAAAAGCAGAGCCTTCTTTCTCAAGAAAACTTTGTTTTCTATTATCATGGATGAGTGGAAATTGCTCTAGGATCACCTGAATCGGATTCAAGAAATTCGTGATCAGTTGCTTGCCATTGGACGCAAGATGGAGGAAGAGGACATTGTGGTAATAACCCTCAAAAGTTTACCCAAGTCCTACGAGCATTTTACCGAGACTCTCAACATCACTTCTACTGGTGTTGATCCGAAGTTCACTGATCTCTGCACACCTCTGCTTCAGCAAGATCGGTGGAAACAACAGTTCGGTAGCAGTTCCAGCTCCACCTCCACAAAGCAAGCCTTTGCTGCTAAATTCTTCCAGAAGGATAAGGGCAAGTCTCATTCTCAGCAGTATTCTCAGCATTCTTCTCAGCAAAAGTCCTCTGCTCCAGCATCAGAAGGCTCCAAGAAAAAGAACATTCAATGCCACTACTGCCACAAGTATGATCACATGAAGGTTGAATGTTGAAAGCGCTTAGCTGCCCACACTAAGCAATCTGGTTCGCAGCCTAAAGCAAACAACGCAGAGCACACTTAGCAGAAAAAAATTTGCCTTTTACGCCTTCATGGCTAAAAGACCAGCAGATCATGTCAAGTTGTCAACCTGCTACACTGATTCAGGTGCCTCTCGTCACTTCACCCATCATAAAGACTGGTTCACTGACTACCAGCCTTATTCAGATTCTATTATTTTTGGTGGAGGGGAAGAGTGCACTATTGTCAACAAAGGCAACATTCAGATTCAGTCTGCTGGGAGGAATCTCATTTTCCTCGATGTGTACCACGTTCCAGGGATGGAACTTAATCTACTCTCAGTCAGTCAGATACTGCGACACTCTCCACGGCTGGACGTCACCTTTAGTTCACATCAGTGCACCATCACTGATAGGTAGACTCGGTCTGTTGTTGCGGTTGGTCTTGAGGATCATGGTCTTTTCAGACTTGCAGATTCTGGTACTTCTTAGGACCTTTCTATGGCTGCTCGGCAGTCTTCTGTCAGTTCACTTTGGCATCAGAGTTATGGGCACTTAAATGTGGGCTATCTCTCTCAACTTTCTCAGGACGAGCTTGTCCTCAGATTGCCAGAGATTCAGACTCAGCAGCTTGGAGTTTGTGATGCATGCCAGGCTGGGAAGCAACATTGCACACCTTTTTCTATTGGCGATTCATGGCGGGCTTCTCGGGTACTTCATCTTGTTCATGCCGATATCTGCGGCCCTATGGCCACTCCTGTTCTTGGGTCCAGGTATTTTCTGTTGTTTGTTGATGATTTCAGTAGAAAAATGTGGGTCTATTTTCTTAAAAAGAAATCAGAAGCATTTATTGTATTTCAGAAGTTTAAACCTCTAGTTGAAAAAGAGTGGGAAATCTATTATTGCTCCTAGGACAGATAATGGGGTGAATTTTGTTCTACTGAATTCTCTAGCTTCTGTGATCTTCATGGCATCAAGCGCCAGTTAACCACACCCCACACACCACAACAGAACAGTGTAGTTGAACGTCGGAATAGAACAATCACCGTGATGGCTAGGTCTATGCTTGAGCACAAACATGTTCCGAAAAAATTTGGGCGGAAGCAATTAACACTGCAATCTACCTTTTGAACTGGTCACCCACTGTGGCAGTCAAAGGCAAGACTCTGGAAGAGGCTTGGTTAGGTCGCAAGCCCAGAATCAGTCAACTGAAGGTTTTTGGTTCTCTTGCCTATGTTTGGATCCCTGATGCGTCACGCACCAAGTTGGATGCCAAGAGCCAGAAACTCATGCTTGTTGGATACAATAGTCTTCACAAAGCCTACCACTTGATCGACATTGAGACATCTCGACTCTTGTACAGTCGTGATGTAGTCTTTGATGAGTAGCGAGGACCTTTCATGCCTGTTTCTCCTGTTCCTGATTCAGCAGACCAGCCTATGAAGGCTCATGATTTGGGAATTCACCTTCCATTAGGTCCATCTCCTGGGAGGGCTCCAGCAGCTCAAGTAGCTCCAGTACTATCGGTCATTCCTGTATAGACACCTCCGGCCTCTCCTCCAAGTTCACCCAGATATGTAGATGCTTCTCCTGATTTTGATCCAGATTCTTTTGATGAGGAACCTGATCATAGAGCATCTCCTGATTATAATGTTGGTCCTCCTCTCCGACCTAAATGGTGGGCTAGGACACTTGCTGATCTTCGGGATGATGAGCTCATCAAGGGGAGAATTACTCAAAAGAAGACCAAACCTACAGAGATTGTCAATATTGCTCTCATAGCCAACATTCACAGTGTATTTGAACCTCAGACATACACAGAGGCTAAAGGAATTTCAAAGTGGGAACATGCCATGAATTTTGAACACCAGAGCCTGCTGAAGAATCACACCTGGGTCCTTTCTGATCTTCCACTAGGGAAGAAACCCATTGGCTACAAATGGGTCTACAAAATTAAGTACAAGTCTGATGGTACTTTGGATAAGTACAAAGCTCGTTTAGTTGTGAGGGGCTTCTCTCAGCGTTAGGGCATTGACTATGAGGAGACTTTTGCTCCTACAACAAAAATGTGCACCATCAGATTAGTTCTAGCCATGGCAGCTCAGTTTGGCTGGCAGGTCCATTAGATGGGCATCAAGAGTGCTTTCCTGAATGGTGACCTACAGGAAGAGGTCTACATGACGCAGCCTCTTCGTTTCAAGGTTGCTGGTAAAGAAAACCAGGTTCTCAGACTGGTGAAAGCTCTCTATGGTTTGAAGCAAGCCACCAAGGCGTGGTACATGAAAATTGATAAGTACCTCAGTGATCAAGGCTTCCAAAGGAGTTCTTCAAACTCAAATTTGTACATCAAGACTACTGACAGTGACATCATCCTTCCGGTCATTTATGTGGATGATATGATCATCACTGGCAGTTCGGCATCTTTGATTCAGAGAATCAAACAGAATTTATGCCAGTCTTTTGATATGAGTGACCTTGGCCTCATGCATTATTACCTCGGTGTTGAGGTTTGGCAGCAGTCTTCTTGCATATTCATTTCTCAGTCCAAATATGCCAGGGCTCTGTTAGACAAGTTTCGTATGTAGGATTGCAAGTCTGCATCTACACCTATGGAGAAAGGTCTAAAGTTATCAGCCAAGTTTGATTCTCCTCCAGTTGAGGATACTACATACAGGCAACTAGTAGGCAGTCTCATCTATCTCTCTGCTACTAGACCTCATATCAACTTTGTCGTGAGCTACATTTCACGGTTTATGACAACTCCCAAGGCTGATCATTGGATAGCTGCTAAGTGTGTGCTTCGTTATGTGAAGGGCACTCCTAATTATGGAATTCTCTACTCTCGGAATCCTAATCCTAGACTCAGTGGATTCACAGATTCAGATTGGGCAAGCTTTGTTGACGATAAAAAGTCAACTTCTGGATGTGTTTAGTTTGGGATCTGGTGCCATCACATGGACTAGTAAGAAGCAGTAGGCCGTTTCTCTCTCCTCTACAAAGGTCGAATACAGAGGGCCAGTTAAGGCAGGTTGTGAAGTTGTTTGGCTTCGTCGGATACTTGGGGATATGCAGATGTCACCAGTAGGCCTGACCACTTTGTTTGTTGATAACGAAGGCGTTATCAAGTTAGCACAGAATCCAGTCTTCCATGAAAAAATCAAGCATGTAGATATTCACTGTCACTACATTCGACAATTGGTTGAAGACGGGACAATACATTTGCAATATGTTCCTACAGCGGATCACACTGTGGACATTCTCACCAAGCCTCTTGGTCCAGACAAGTTTGCCAAATTCAGAGGATAGCTTGGTGTAATGGATAGATTAACCATTAAGGGAGGGTATTAAAGTAATAATTATATTCTATTAATGGTTATCTATTTCTCTTGTAAATATATTGTAAATATTAGAATCTTTCTAATATTTAGTCTTCTATAGTTAATATAGAATGTTTCTATTCTTTACGATTGTTTCCTAAGGAAACATCGTCTATTCATTTGTATATATGGATCTTTTGATCCTTGTTAATAACATCGAGTTTTTACCACAATACAGATGCCCTCTAATTAACATATGCCTCATTTATATTTTTCACTAGAATTATAATACTTCAACTTTTCACAAATCCTATTGCAGCTTGTCTAATCTGTAATAGTTTGAGGATTTCCCTAGAGGACTCCACACAACAAACACCTAAAGAGCTTCCTCTAAATTTATCCGAGAGGATTTCCACCAAGACACCCAGAGGTCATTTAAAGACCAAAATGAATTATTACAAATGATCTATAAATAGGTAGGGTATTCCTCAAGCTTGTTCATCATCAATGGATTGATCTTTTTCTTAAAGAGAGCAAACATGAATTAATTCAAATAGCATTAACTGAGAAAGGAAAATGGAAACATAAAACAAAGCAAACACCATGAATAAAGACAAGTTTAACCTAGAGAAACCCACTTTAGGAGTTCTTTGACAATGGTATACAAAGAGGTTTCTGCCCTTCAGCTTGACAGAGGACCAAACCCCTACACCTCTGTCCAAGCTCTAAGCAACCTCCTAGAACTCTCAAGTCACTTCTCCTGCCTCTTCTTCTATGACAATCTCAAAACAGAGAGAATTCTACTAGAATCTCCCATAACAGCCCTTAATAATGCATACGATCATAGTTTGCAAACTCAGCAAATTTTTTTACCTAAAATGAGTAATTCATAAGTTAACTTGCAACTAGATTAGGGCACAGTTTTCAGCGGGTTTTATGCCATAAAATGTTGACTGAAAAAGATGCCCTAAAAATGCTTGTATACTTAAAAGTTAAAAGTAAAACGAGTCCTGAAGACATTGTTGTACTGAAAAACATGCCCTAAAACATATTTGTAGACTAAAAAACAGGACCCCAAACTGAAAAAAGTGCCTTAAATGACTACAGGAAATGTGTCCTAAAACACCTGCTTACTAAAAAAGGTGTCGTAAACCATGACTATAGAATTAAAAACTCCCATTTTTTTGTCCTAAACATTTTTTTAAGTTACCCAGTTTTGCCAAGCCTTTGTCGAGTTTTGACTAGTAGGACAATTTTTGGACAGTTGAATCTGAATATGCAAACTATGCATATGAGCACTAAGAATGCTATAAACACATCCAAAAATAATGATTTAAACACCCCTCAAAGGGAATATGTATAGATTTATAATGCATTTAGGAGCCGACAAGGATGGAATCACATCAAGTAAAGGAAATGTTGAGAATTGAATTTCACAGGATGTGCACAACCAAACATTATGTTGTTGCCGCTTCTAACAAAGAGACAATTGTGTTTTGCCTCGGCGATGACAAAATTGCCACAGTGGTTACACTTTTGCCACATACTGCAACCAGCAATCTCACCACAAAGCAAAATACTCATTTTCAAATCTTCCCAATCCTACCAAATCCTGCATTTTGATGTCCCGTACCATCTGATACATTTTCCAGCATTCAAGAAAGTGTCCTTGTCTCAAAAATCATGCCATTAAGTACACAAACTGGATTTCCCTTGAGGATTTCACACAACATATTACTGGAGAGATTCCTCTAAATTTCTCCCAAAGCATATCCACCAAATGACTCCCCAAGGTCATTTTCAGAGCAAAATAATTTCTTACAAAAGAAATTTAAAATAAATGAATAATAACCTTTGTTGTCTGATTTACATTCTCTTTTGCTATTTATGACATCTATTATTGCTTACCTCAACTTTGCTAATGTCTGCAGGCAGATAACATCAACCATGCCATTTTCACAGTGGACGTCAAACAAAGGAAGAAAGAGGCTTATATGTTTCAGAATAATGTATATCAATTATTGAATACAAACAAGTTGTGCTTTATTTATCAGTACTTTTCACTAAGAAGCTTGTCACCTAATAACGACTATTCCAACATCACAAATTGTAAATGAGAAACCATCACTTTCTGCTTATATAGTAAAGAGAATATCTATTGTGCACCAACTTTTGTAGGAATCTTAGGATATTTTGCCTATGATAAATCAATTTAATGACTAAGTCTGAAATAAGAAAGTCAGCTCAGGCAGAGTTAGTACAGCCGCAATCTAAACCGGGAAAAATAATTACAGATTATGAAAAGTGTTATTTTGATAAAATCTCATGAAAACATGTTTCCTTCAACAATAATGCTGATCAAACCATTAGTAAAGATTGCTAGACATTATGATCAAGCTGTTAATATTAAATTTTGTTCGTCGCCATTATATAATTTACTGTTACTGTATTTTACCAATATATTGACAGGACACAATGTACTACCTCCAACTAACTTATGAGTGATTCACCATTCCTGCCAATTAAAAACAACTAAATTTCGCAATGAGCATAATTTCATCCATCCACCAGGAAACATCATTACAAGCTTCTACATAAGGTACACATACATTAAATTCCTTATACAGCTAAAGACAATTAGCAATTTACCTCATAAACAGTGATAAATAATGTTTAATGCAGGCATTTCTGGCCATAATCTCATCCACAATAAGAAAAACAGTGAGACCATCAGCAAAGGATGAAAAAACGCTTGGAATGTGGATGCTATTGAAAGAGGTGCACAGTTTGTTGTTTTTTGTTTCTTTTGAGTAGATGGAATCAACTTGTCTCACCAAATTGTTTAGCACTGCCCTCAAGCGACATACAACCTCAGAAAACTCCATGAAAAATGGTAATGAACGAGCAAATGCCTTCTGAGGCTCTCCTTCTAATAGCACCTCTTGAGAACAGGAATGACCAAACAAGAGTAGCTTTGTATAGATACTTTTTGAGGCCTGTACAGGTCAAGCATGTTATTCCTAAAATGAGATTTGAAATTTTGCAGTGATCAAACTGTTTACAAAAATTGAAAACATTTCCACCACAACCAAGTAGCTACTGATTCTTCTCCACGATCTTATTAATGAGAAAGAAATTCAATCCAATAAAACCAAATCAATGAGCAAATGGATAAAAACTATATTAAACAAGCACAAGAACATTCTACACTAATTTTACCCTCTTCTATTGTCAGGGGAAAATAACACAGCCATTTCTATTGTCTAGTAATAGATAGGTCTGTCAATGACTACAAGTAATTAGGATATAAACATGGCAAGAAAAATTTTATAAACAATGCATGGCTAATTGTGATCCACATAAATCCGGAAAAATTGAGCAAGGATAAATCATCAGATAGGGTTTTAAAAGAGAAATCATCATGTAGGTCATAGGACATCAGATAAGCATTTTTATCAGATAAATCATTAGATGGGATTTTCAAAGGGAAACCATCATGTAGGTCATAGAACATCAGATAACCATTTTACTCGGATATTATCTAAAAGTGTTCAAGGCATGATTCTCAAAATATATTTTCTTCAAATAAAAAGCTAGTTCCATGAACTTTCCAATGGTGCAGGTCTCGTCATCAAATTTTTCTGTTGATACATTTTATCACCTATCGAAGCTAGATCATCATTTTTTACTTCTGAGCTCACAACTTTGGCCTATATCTCCAATTCTTGTGATTCTTGCAGCATTGGAAAGGTATTTCAAACCTCTTCAAATTTATTCATGCACTTTTTCCCAGAATCTTCCCCAAGTACTTTTTATTCGAATTTTCGTGATTTCATATTTTGGTTAATTACTTGCACGCTTTAGCACCTAAAAATGTTCTGTTTGCATGAGATAACTTCACTCCATCTGCTTTACATACATTGAGGTTGTTGGTCTCTAATTTTATCATTTGAAGCCGTATCATGTGCTTTCTTGTTCATTATTTTGTGGTCATCCTAGAAAAGGATAATTATGAGTCTTGGCAAAATGCTATATATATATATATATATATGGCTTTATATTTTTCCTTATATTTATGGAATCATGCCTAAACCGGACACACCACATAGATCAGCTTGGGGTAACATCAATGATCATTTTGTAGGAGTGATTTGTTCTAGTGTTGATCATGACACTAGTGTTGTATCGGACATAGATTCACCCCACACTTTAGAGTAAACTTTGGGAGATCCATGGAGATCCTCATATACGGAGGTCAAGTCTGAGGAGCACTTCATCTTTCGTTGTCCTCTATGCTATGAGATCAGAGGGTGGTTCTACTGCCTCTTTAGGGAGGCGTGATCGCTCTCCACCTTCAGATATACGGACTAGAGATGCCTTGCCCTTTACTTTCAGGAAGCCCTTAGGCTTCGGGACCACATACTTCAGCACCAGCATCCTGTAACGCCTCCACCTTGTCAGCTTATTACTTCCTTCTTCACAGCAATTCATTCAACGCGCGGTACCAAGCGTCGGCTTGGGCCCGCCACTTATTCCAGATCTATGAGGCCCAGGACGGGCTCCTTTCTGCAGTAGCCATCTTCATCCAGGGTCACTTCGAGGCGGCCCATGAGTATGACTAGTCCTATTGCTTATCATTCAGTTCGGAAGTTCTTAACGGCAGTTCGGAACCCTTAATTGGGATCGAAAGGATTTCTTTTCTTCTCCATTGGACCCTTCTTTTTGTTTTTATTTCAATTGTTGCTTTCTTCTCAGGGCAACATTTGGTGTCCCTGCTGCAGACTGACCCCTTTTTTATGTACTTGGCAGTGCCTTTGACACTTTGTGGTCTTTTGTTGGACATTAATAGATTTATCTTATCTTAACTTATCTTATCTCCATTCCCATAGAATCCTATTCCAAACTGTCTCATTTCCCTTGATGATGCAAATAACATACCCTTTAATGATAATACTTTAGAGGAGCTTGAGCATATAACAAACCTTGCATGTTCTGATGGTTCAAATGCTTGTCTCCTTGTTCTCATTCCTATGTAGACCCAATCTCCATTTTTTGTTGTTCCTAAACAGATTACTATTGCCACACCACAACCCCTATTGATTCGGTGTAACAAGACATTCAGCATCTTCTAGTCACAGCTAATTGGGATTCATATCTAATAGACAAATCACCCTCGTTGTTTGAGTCTCATAACGCAGATTTGGAGGATCATTTTCATGTCTCTTCCTAAGGGGAGTGATATCGTTTGCAGCCATCTTCATCCAGGGTCACTTTGAGGCGGCCCATGAGTCTGACTATTCCTATTGCTTATCATTCAGTTCGAAAGTTCTTAACGGCAGTTCGAAACCCTTAATTGGGATCAGGAGGATTTCTTTTCTTCTCCATTGGACACTTCTTTCTGTTTTTATTTCAATTGTTGCTTTCTTCTTAGGGCAGCATTTGGTGTCCCTGCTGCAAACTGGCCCCTTTTTGATGTACTTGGCAGTCCCTTTGACACTTTGTGGTCTTTTGTTAGACATTAATAGATTTATCTTATCTTATCTTAACTTATCTTATCTCCATTCCCATAGAATCCTATTCCAAACTGTCTCATTTCCCTTGATGATGCAAATAACATACCCTTTAATGATAATACTTTAGAGGAGCTTGAGCATATAACAACCTTGCATGTTCTGATGGTTCAAATGCTTGTCTCCTTGTTCTCATTCCTATGTAGACCCAATCTCCACTTTTCGTTGTTCCTAAACAGATTACTATTGCCACACCACAACCCCTATTGATTCGGTGTAACAAGACATTCAGCATCTTCTAGTCACAACTAATTGGGATTCATATATAATAGACAAATCACCGTCGTTTTTTGAGTCTCATAACGCAGATTTGGAGGATCATTTTCATGTCTCTTCCTAAGGGGAGAGATATCGTTTGCAGGCAATGGACAACATTCCATCTTCAAGATTTCATCATTTGCAAAAGAGATACTTCTTTATGGGGAGATTCATATCCTCATTTTCTCTATCCTATTGGGGGAACATTCATGGTACTTGTGTAACAAACGCAATCCTTGGGGGGTCATATCGAGACCTATCCTTCTTTCACTAGTATGCATTTATTTCATTTTCTCTTTTTCAGAAAATATTTCCCATGAGGTCTTCTCCTTTTCCCCAGTTATGAGATTCTGTAATGTCCCCTTTTTAGGTCAACATGGTTGGAGGTATGGATTAGCCTATTAGTGACCCTCAGACTAATTATTGTGGATAGAGGGTCTTCTGAGGCAGAAGCTTGGTTAATGGAGGTTCTTGTCTTCTCCAGGAGTCAGTATGTTCCAGTTTGGTCTTCGTTTGGCTCAAATTGGACTTCGTTTGGGCTCAATTTCATATACTTACTATTTATAGTTAGTCAGAGGTTGATAGAGAAGGGTCGTTTCTATTTTTAGTAAGGAAGCCATACGGACAGACAATGCAATGGTTGACTCCCCGGTTCAAACAGCTCGTCAAAATAATGAGTATATAATGAGATATTAATATTTTAATGGCCTTTAATGATGTTTAATTTTTTAAGTATATTATAAAGTTATAAATTGACTTTATAATAAAGTGGGGGCCATGTTGAGGGTAATGAGTAATTAATACTCATTGATTAAAAGTGTGCCTTATTGATA
>MU227252.1:1126157-1145006 GCA_018584345.1 Thuja plicata | reverse complement strand
TTTCACCAACTCAAATGGCTGCAACACTGAAGATTTTCCGTTCTCCAATGGCGGCTGCAAGTAGAAACCCTCGTTCTCCAAGCAAGAGAAAAAATCAACCAAAGTTCAATAATAATCATAAACATATCCCCCTTTAGAATGAGCTCTTAAGTCTCTTTTATTCTTTTCTTGTGGGAGCTCAAACACTTTCCTGGCCAATGTGGGATAAAAGATATATTCCCACTTTTAATTCTTTTCATTTAAAACTCTAGTTTGTGCACAAATAATTCTTTTAAAATTAATTGTTCACATGGCCCCATCTATGATAAATCAACCCTTCACTTAAGTGACTTAAGTTATAATATAAAATTATATTATAACTTTACAATATAAGCTCAAAACTATTAATATTTATTTTAACCAAATAAATATTAATATCTCCATTATTACTCATCATCTTTGCACGTCGTCTGAACTAGAAGCTGACATGATCAAGCCGCATACGACCATACCCCATTTCTAAAAATAGCAGGGGTCCTTCTCTATCTCCCTCAAAACTTACTATAAATAGCAATTACTGCATACAGAGTCCTGGCAACCTCGAACGAAAGCCAAACCTGCAAAACCCTAAACACTGAAGAAGATGCATCCCTCAAAGGACCCTCTAACCAACCTCATTAGCCTACGAGGGACAAAATAATAGGCTAATCCCTCAAATTCTGATACTCATGAAAAATGGGGACATTACAATGTCACTTCAATCCTACAATTTACCTTCGTGTAGATGATTTGATTCTCACAGGGAGTTGCTCTACTATGATTGAGGATACTCAAATAGCTTTGATGGAGGGTGTTGATATGACTAGCCTTGGTTTGTTGCTTTACTTCTTTGGCCTTTAGGTTCATCAATCTTTTGCAAGTACTTCTATCTTTCAGCAGAAGTATGCTCTTGATTTGCTTCAGAGATTTGAGATGGCCGATTGCAAGCCAACCCCACTCCTTTTCAATCAGGTGTTGTGTTGTCTGCTAATTGCACCACTCTGTCAATTATGACACTTTGTATCGACGGTTGGTCAGTAGTCTTTTGTACTTGACCCATAGTCCTAATATTTCCTTTGTAATTCGTCTTGTCTCTCGTTTCTCTCAAGATCCTCATGAGAGTCATTGGAAGGCAGCCAAACGTATCTTGCAATACAATCAGGGCACTACACAGTTTGGCATTCTCTACACATTAGGAGCTACTCAGATTGTGGGCTTCACTGACTCCAATTGGGTTGCTGATGTTAATGATTGAAAGTCTACTTATGGCTTTGTTTTTTGCCTTGGTTCTGGTCCAATTTCATGGCAACGTCTAAACAGCAAACTAAAACGTATTTCTTACGAAAGGGGACACTTAGTTTTTTTTTCAACTCCCTCTTTATGTTTTACGTTTTAGTTGGCTATTTAGCCAATACCCAATTTCATGGTCTTGCCATAATCAAACTGCTATTGCATTATTGTCAACTGAGGTTGAGTATTGAGGCGGAGTTTTGGCTAGTCAGGAGATTCTTTGGCTTCAACAATTTGTGATTGAGTTTGGCTTTCCTTCTAATCATCCCACTACACTTTGGTGTGACAACCAAAGTATCATTCATATTTCTCGTAACCCAGTGGAGCATCAGCATACTAACCATATTGAGATGCCCATGCACTTCATTTAGAAGCTCATTCCAAATGGTGTTCTTTCTTTGGAGTATTTGCCTACGGAGCAGCAAGTTGCAGACATCTTCACTAAACCTTTGGCATCTCCTCGCTAACTTTTGTTGCAATTGATGTTAGGGGTGAAGGAAGTTGTCCTTGGGGAGCCTTGATGAGTCCTTTCAATTTTAGCTTTTCACCATTTTCAGTTTTCTCTCTTTTGGAGAGGAGTAATCTCCCATAGGGTATTTCTCTGCTTCTCTATTTGTGAGAAAAAAATTTCATTGCATTGTAGTTGTGCATGGGAACTTAACGCGGATTTGTTGTCAGAACCCATCTTACACCTCATATTGCAAAATAATCTCCCTAAGTTGCACTTAGAGGGGTGTTGGTGTAGGCTTAAGTTTTACTTAGGTATCTGACATAATAACTTTATTTAATATTGTTTAGCGTAAATTTAATTTTTTGTAACTGGTAGTTTGCTAATGGTTATCACTACCTCTTCAGAACTCTGCTATTTATACAGGGTATTTGTACAGCTTGCATTATCTCAATCTATTATTCACTTCTGGTGAAATAGCATCTCTCTACTGCTTCTCTTTGTTTGTAAGGTTTCTTTTGGTTCGCGAGTTGTTCTCCTAGGTGCTCCAACACAATCAACTCCAACAAATTTGGTGTCCACAAGGAGCCAATAGCTAGTATAAGCATCTATAATGGCATTCCTTATTGCAAGATTTGTGTTATTTTAAGTTCATTATTAAGTATTTTGTAATGTCCCCTTTTTAGCTCACCATGGTTGGTGGTTTGGTTTAGCCTATCATTGGCCCTCGTAGGCTAAGTCAGTTGGTTAGAGGGTCTCAGTTGGCAAAACCGGAGGTCAATTCCCATTTCAAAGGATAGAAGAATTCAAGATTGTTCTTCGTTTGGTTCAGTTTGGTACACTTACTATTTATAGTAAGTGTCTATTTTAGGAAAGTCGGGGTTTATAATTATAGAAGGGCGCCTGAACGGGCTCTGAGCAGTGTTGAGCTTTGGCATCTTTGGCTTGAGCAGTTATTCAAGGACTTACTATTTATAGTAAGTCAGATTCACAGAGCTGTTAATTTTGGCAGGGCACCTAGTCAAATGGCTTATGTACTTGACTATCATGATTCCCAGTTGACTCAGTGATTTAAAGTTGACAGCACAGATTCATGTTATTTAATTATTAATAAAGTGAACTTTGTTAATAATTTATTATAAAGTCTATTATAGAGTTATAAAGTAAATGGGGGCCATGAGACATTAAAGTGCATTAAATGATTACATTAATTGTGCACCTAAACCAAGGAGGTTATAAAGTGATATTATAAAGTCAATTCAAGCAATTTAATAAGATCTTAATGTGACTTAATTGAGAAGCTCTTAAATCGAACCTCGAGAAGGATTTATAAAAAGGGCAAAGTACAAATTGAATTCATTATGCATATGAGCTTTTTTATAGGTTTCTTGGAAGTTTTGGGAATTGTGTATGAGACAAGGGTTTCTGCACATCATCAGCATTGGAGGGCGACAATTCTTCAATGTTTTTAGCAATTTGAAATGGTGAAAGACCCATTGAATTTTGCGTACCAATGATGGCTTCATTCTGAAGTCATATTTGTGCCAAATTGGAGTAGATTTAGAGTGTTTAGTGAATTCAATAAAGGTGATTGCAGTTTTCAGCCTGGCATGGATTTTAAGGCAGAGAAATCATTTTTGAGTTGCTTTTTTTTGGAGCCATTTAATGCTGCTTTTCAATATCAAACCTGGGAAAGTAATAATCAGAAAATGGGTATGTTGGAATTAGATATGTAATCACTTTTTATGAACTGGGTTGTCTTTTGTTTATTGAAAAAGTGATTGTATAAGCGAGAAATAAAATCTGGAATTTTTAGACTCATTGCATGGTGAAAAATCAGAACTTTTTGATTTATGTGTTTGCTGTTATAATTAACGATATCATGCAAGATTTGTATAAATGTATGTGAAGGAGAACTTGGGGTTCTTATAGTGGTATCAGGTCGGTTTCCTGCCATCCTGTTGGGTTAATCAGAAATATTCAATTGCATATCAGGGACTCCATGTTGCATGTTAGAGATTTTCACTGGCATGTTAGTTTTGAGACTACCCAGATGTTTGCATGTCGATTTTGAGGGTTGCATGTTAGTGATCAGCACTTGCATGTCAATTTTAATAGTTGCATGTCAATGCTTAGTGGTGGCATGTGTGGAATCAGTTGTTGCATGTAAGTACTTGTGATTGCATGTTAGTTTGTGATTGCATGTTAGTTTTTTTTAGGAGGGTTTTTCCTGCCATCCTGTTGGGTAGGTTTCAGCTGCAGTTCAGAAGTTCAGTTGAGCAGAATGATGATTTCCGGGAAGCAGTCAAATGCAATGATGAAAGAATTGGAGAAGCTTAGAGAAAGTCAGGAAAGGATGGGTGAATTGCTTTCACACCCGGCAACCATAGATAGATTAGCACAGTATATGTCATCCATTTTTAAGGGGTCTACATCACAAAATAAAAAGAAAGAGAAATAAGAGGTCTCTACAAGTGAAGTATCTAGAAATCTTTACAATGAATTTTTAGCAGCTAGTGACCAGCATACAGCTGATCCTATGGAGAGCAAAAATCAGACCTTGGAAAATAAATCAGAAAATTCATTGGTGGGCAATGAGTCCCATGATCAGGTTTTGGATGGACATGCAGCTACCTTGGAAGAAGAAGTGTGAAGACATTGTCAAATCAGCAGTTTCTACAGTGTCTTTTGAGTCATCCTATGAGGTACATAATAGCAGTACCTTTGATGTTGGTGTTTGCAAAGTTGGTGGCACACATGTTGAAACTTATCAATCAGTGACTGATGTTGAATCAACCTCTTATCATAGTGTTGATTACAAACTAGAAAATTTGTATGGTAATGATTTCTCACAGGGCGAGGTAATAGAGGAGCATGATATGATTCAGGAGGAGTGTGACACATTTCATGACTCTAGCAGTTCAGATCAGCACAGTGCTGAGGTTCACTTTGTGAACAATTCTTTGTTTGAGGCAAATGCTGCATGGTCATATGACAATCCGCTTTTTGAGGTTGATGTCGATCACTCTCTTGAGATGGGTGTTCATCATGTTTGGGATCCTACCAGTGCATCAGGATTCAGACAAATCTCACTAAGGGGTTTTCAAGTGTTTACACAATGAGGAGTGCCTACAGTTTTACTTTGGATCCTCATGTGCATGACCCTTTTCAGATGCATAGTTCAATTGCACATGTGTTAGATAGCAAGTATGTCAGTTCACCTTGCGTAGTTTTGGAAAGTAAACTTTGTCAACCTTATGAGTTGCTTCCCTTTGAGTTGTCTCCTACGACACCATTTGTTGGTATTGATTTGGTTCGGCAGTTACTGTTGGTTATTCTGGTGTTGGTGTTATAGGAGCTAGTTAGTATCAAGGGGACATTACACAGTTCTACCCTTGGGATCCAGGTGGACTAGTATGTTATTTGTTTCTGAAATTGCTTGGGGACAAGCAATTTCAGGGAGGGCGGATTGTAATGTCCCCTTTTAAGCTCACCATGGTTGGTGGTTTAGTTTAGCCTATGATTGGCCCTCATAGGCTAAGTCAGTTGGTTAGAGTGTCTCAGTTAGCAGAATGGAGGTCAATTCCCATTTCAGAGAACAGAAGAATTCAAGATTGTTCTTCATTTGGTTCAGTTTGGTACACTTACTATTTATAGTAAGTGTCTATTTTAGGAAAGTCAGGGTTTATAATTATAGGAGGGCACCTGAATAGGCTCTGAGCAGTGTTGAGATTTGGCATCATTGGCTTAAGCAGATATTCAAGGACTTACTATTTATAGTAAGTCAGATTCACAGAGCTGGTAATTTTGGCAGGGCACCTAGAAACAGGGCTTATGCACTTGACTATCATGATTCCCAGTTGACTCTATGATTTAAAGTTGACGGCACAGATTCATGTTATTAAATTGTTAATAAAGAGAACTTTATTAATAATTTATTATAAAGTGTATTATAGAGTTATAAAGTAAAAGGGGGCCATGAGACATCATTAAAGTGCATTAATTGATTACATTAATTGGGCACCTAAACCAAGGAGCTTATAAAGTGATATTATAAAGTCAAATCAAGCGATGTGACTTAATTGAGAAGCCTCTTTAATCGAACCTCATGAAGGATTTATAAAAAGGGCAAATTGCAAATTGAATTCATTATGCATATGAGCTTTTTGATTGGTTTCTTGGAAGTTTTGGGAAATGTGTATGAGACAAGGGTTTTTGCACATCATCACCATTGGAGGGTGACAATTCTTCAGTGTTTTCGGCAATTTGAAATCGTGAAAGACCCATTGAATTTTGCATACCACTGATGGCTTCATTCTGGAGTCATATTTGTGCCAAATTGGAGTAGATTTAGAGTGTTTAGTGAATTCAATAAAGTTGATTTCAGTTTTCAGCTCGGCGTGGATTTTGAGGCGGAGAAATCATTCTGCTTTTCAATATCAGACCTGGGAAAGTAAAAATCAGAAAATGGGTATGTTGGAATTAGATATGTAATCGTTTTTTATGAACTAGATTGTCTTTTGTTTATTGAAAAAGTGATTGTATAAGCAGGAAATAAAATCTGGAATTTTTAGACTCATTGCATGGTGAACAATCAAAACTTTTTGATTTATGTGTTTGATGTTATAATTTACAATATCATGAGAGATTTGTATAAATGTACATGAAGGAAAATTTGGGCTTCTTAAATATTTGAAGCATATGGTGTTTTCTAGATATCTTGGCTATTAAACTTGGTAATTCTACCTTAAGGGCTTGAAATTGGGGGACCTAAGTTTTAGGGAAGGTTGGAGATGAAAATGGAGAAAAATGTTTTGAGGGCAATGAAATTTATCATTCCAATCAAGAGGTTGCAAAAATAGTTAAAGAGGTGAAAAGAATAGTAAAAGAGTGTAAATCAGAGATATTGCACATAAGGAGGAGCCATTCCAATTTCAATATTTAAGTTTCAATATGTAAAAGATGGGTGGAATGTCAAAGGGAAAGTAGATGGCAACAAATGGGAGGGAGAGAGAAAAATGGTGTTATTTTGAATCCCTCCCCTAACCCTTCAACATCTAAAATTATTTAAAGTAAAGAACCTAAGCTCAAAATTGGTGATGTTTCATGTTCATACAAATGAAGAAAATATTCCTTGAAGACACTATTTTAGTGATAGTTATACAACATCTAGGGGGAAGTTCGGTTTCCATGTGACTTTTAGTAGAATACTAAAGAAGGTTGTTTTTCAAATTATTCTCAAATCTCCAGCTATGGCAAGATGAGTCATTGAGATGTTGGAAAATGTTTGGTCAAGGCTATTCCTTGAAACCATAAAATGACTTTAAAAAAGGTTTGGTTAATTGATTCCTAGTTAGTTTTCGACATTGACGATAAAATTGTTATTTTGCAAATTGTTAGGGATACAAGACCTATCTACATGCTTTGTTTATTAAAAAAATAGGCATTTGAGAGAAGATTGTCACGAAACTGCTGAAAATACCAGCTACATAGAAAGCCTTGACATCGCAAGCTCCTATGGTTGAAATGTAGTAGACAACTATCCCACTGAGAATAATAATGTGTCTCCTGAAGTGTCTTTGAAGAACAATGTGGTTATAAATGAGGTGCTACATGCCCCTAGTCAACAAATTGATTAGTGGCTGCAATAGGCCACCCAAGAACTTAATAACAAACAATGTGCTTGTGGATGTGACCCCAAAACAAACTCCACTTACACTCTAATTTATTATATTTAGTGAAGTGCTTTTGTTTTTGTTTTGTTTTTGCTTTTTTGAAAAAGAGCAACTTGGAAGTGTTTCAAGGTGAGAGCAGAATCTCTCTACTAAATTCAATTATGAAGTCACACATTTCACATTTCTTTGTTATATTGCAGGTTACCCAAGCTAAAAGACTAGGACTTAGCTTTCAAACTCAGGAAATTGAAAAACATATGAACTATAGAGTTTTTAAAGGATTTAAAGCTTTCATTATGCACCCTTCAATAAATCAAATTTCACAACATAAGAAATTTATCAATTGAAAGCTACTTTGATCACATATGCAAGTATACATCAATAAAATGAGTACAAAAGTGGATTTGAATTGAAAGAAACAACATTTTGAAACATATTAATATTCTCGAGTGTTTTAGGGGTACAATACTTGTGGATTATGACATTCATGGCATCAAAAACAAAAATCACAACATGGAGTAATTGAACTATGGTAGAGAGGAGCTTGCAGCACTAGGCCCAACATCACAAGTTCTATAATATCTCAGACATGTCTACAAATGTTGTTAGAGCATAGGAATTACTTAGGAAAGGAATCAACTCAGCAAACCAAAATTATAAATGTAATTCAATTACTTGGGATTTAATTGGGAAAAGTCAAATGAGGAAAATATTGTTGCTTTTCCATCCAACATGGCTCGATATGGTTTTTATATTTTGCTTTCTAAAACAAGAGTGTAGGGCTAGGAGCAACAACACCCCTCATGGGGTCTAGGGCGCAAAGGGTGGAGCCCCTACCACTAACCCAAATTGAAGCCTTTGAGACCACAGAGACCATCATGGCATGTGCCATTTTGCATAATTTTAATGCTTTTAACCAAGCTTCAAAAGTCCTCCAAAACCCTTTCAAACATATAATTGTCAAAGCCATAAAGCGATGATTAGACCCTAAGTACCTTTCCTGCCATAGAATGCTAATTTTAAGTTTTTTTTATATTTTTTTCTTCTTTTTCTGAATTTCACCCTAACTAGTCCAAGTCTCGGCAACAAGACTCGCCAAGTACTCGGGTCATATGTATCACAAAGTGGAGCAAGTCAGTCTTGCTCAAGGTAAGAGTATTTCAATGCTGGAGAGCTTCTTTGTTCTCAGCATTGGGATGGTATTCCAGCAAGCTGTGATATGCTTGTTATTCTTACTACATTGCCTAGTTGCTGAGCAGTGTAGTATTGGTTGGGAGCAGATTGAACATACTGACAACCAACTATAACATGGTAACTTGGGATATATTCAGCCTTGCGGTTGCTTGGATATACATACTGGCCATAATCAGGCTGAGGCTCTGGTTGACATTGATAGTAGGAGGGCAGAGGAGAAGTACTTTCATGATATGGGGAGAAATAATAAACATTTCTATGAAATGAATCCATGATTAGGCATTCAAATAAGTTGTAAATTCATAGAAAATCAAAAAACATGAAAGATCAAAAAATGATCCTAATCATACCAGCACTACAACTTGAAACCAGTAGACTTTGCACTCAGAGTCACAATGGTTTTGATGAAATACCTCTAAAGGTTGTTGACACTCAGAAAACACCCAAATTCTCAGTGGATGAAGCTTGAACTGGCTAACCAACGGACTTATGTACTGATTTGATCTCTGTCCCACCAGGCGTAAGACAAAGAAAAAGGCCATGAAAGAGCATGAGAGCAAATCCAGTCATTACATTCGCCTGGTCAACAAGGAGCGGTTAGCAGAACCTAAGAGAAATCTCTCCCAGCTTCCCAAGTTAACAAAGACAGATTTTAAAGAAGATGTGGGTGATCTTATTCTGATGCTAAACAGGGTAATGGGCAGTCCACAAGCAGCAATCTTTGAGTCATGGATGTGTTACTACATGGAAGTGATACTTAATGGGACTGAGATGTTTGATTGGGCAGCTATGATAAGTGACAACATTGATGAGCAATTGAGGACTATAAATAACAGTAAGGCATTCTACATGACCTCATATTTGGTCTACATGATGGCTTGGATGCGCAGATACCCCAGATTGAAATACCTAGGCCCAGTTGGGATAAAGAAAGGGGACTTCTTGGTTTACGAATGCTATCCTCAACTGCATCTCCATAACAATGGTGATTTCAGAATTGCTAATGATGTATTGGCTATGCGGAATGTAAGGCTACTGCAGGGGAGCCTGTTGAGAAGATTGTCAAAAGAAGCAGAGGATCTCGTGAAGAAGTATGGTTCATGGTACACCCAATTCCCCAAATTCACTTACATCAGGATCTTAGTAAGCATAGTATGCCCTAAGAAACTTCCTAGGTTCCCACCTAACAAGCTAGTACTAATGGAGGTGGCAAGACAATTGTTGGCATACAACAGGATTCAAAAACAAAAACATAGGTCAGGGATCATGACTCCATTCAGTCTTGGGAGCAAAGTTTGCCCATCTCTTCAAGTAGCAGAGGCAGCAAAAGGGGAATTTGAATTCTACTCTTTGGAATTATATCATGGGAGAGCACACTTTGATCCCCACCATCAGAATAAGAGGGCATATGGAATTCAATATAGGCACATAGCACATATAGAGGATCATTGGGCTAATGCTAGTGATGACATGGAGATAGAGAAAAGATAATTTTCTACGATGTTGGTTGAGTTGATTAGAACAAGCAAGTGGATCCAGATCCCTAATCAAGTGGAAGATGATAGGCAGTACCTTCACCCTGATTATGAGATAGCAAAGAAGGATGGTAATCCCCACATTGATTGGACAGACAAGAGCAAAGAAACTTTGGATGCAGTAATGGTAACTGTTAGAACATTCACTGATGTGTGGTTCAAAACACAGATAACACACCTACAGGCAAGGAGGGCCCCATTGACTTATGAATTAATGAAAGATGTAATTGAACCTGAGGAGGAATCATTTGAGCACCCACAGGGGATGAGCATAGGACTTGAAAGCCAAAACAGTGAAAGAAGGGGCAACCAACCTTCCCACATAAAAGATAAGAAAAGGAAGGAAACAATTAATCAGGCATCACAAAAGAAACAAAAGCATCAAGCAGTAGGCGTATCGTCAAAACAAACATTCGAGAAAGAAGTGATAGTTCCAGTAAGAGCTAGTAAGAGCTCTAGCTACATACCTTTGGATCATGATGAACAGGAGGTAGATTCTCCCCTTCAGCAGAACGAAGAACGTCAAGATGAAAAGAATGAGATCATAGACTTGGAGGCACTATCAGAGGATGTCGAAATTCAACCGCATGAGTGGGAAGCAAATCAAGAAATCAATAAGGAAGTTCAAGAACAAAACCAGGAAGAGGAAAAAAGAAAGATGAACTAGGAGAAATCACAGCACCAGCATGGTTGTTGAATCAAATGATGAAGCAACAAGTTGCAGTTAAGCAGCCAATTGGTAGTATGGAAGAAATAGTGGGAAGGACTGATGATTAAAAGGATAAAGTGTCAGCCAAGAGATTCTATCAAGTTACAAGGGATGCCTCAGGTACGCGTGTTGCTCAAGTTGCAATCCCAAAGGTAGACAAGGTAATGGGAGACATTTTGCCAGGAGATTACGACATAGAAGAGTATGAATTGGGGCAAACCACCAAGAAACAAGAGGTTGAGAAAGCTCACGAGTCTATTCAAGCTTTAGAGGACAGAATAAACAAGGAAGTGGGAAAGAAAGGAAAATACAAAGAAGAGAACAAACGGTTAAAGGAGAGCCTTAGACAGATAATGAATCCACTTCAGCAAGCTGATCCGACTTTCATTCCTCCCATGCCTAGTTCTAGTGTGTCTATGGTAGGACTAGAAGGAGTGGGACTTATAGGGCAAGAAGCAAAGAGATGGGTGGCATCGGTAGTAGAAGATGCAAACAGGTTCATTATTAAGTTCATCAAGACCTACGATACCATACTCTCCCTTCAGGAAGGGAGCCAAGAGATATTGAAACAATGCAAGGATTTCTCATCCAATCAAGAGGAAACTCTTTCTCCCTTACGAGCTCTCATGGAGGTACCACTACATACACTAATAAAAGATTGAGTATTGGAAAGAGGACAAAAGGTTAATTTCCTAGCATGGCACCAAGCAGTCTCTCACAAGGGTGATGTGCTCAAACAGATAGAATCAGATTGCTCGGCTACAAAGGATGCCATTCTGGAGGTAAAGAATGATATACTAGGTTACGTGAGGACCATATTTCACTTGGAGATAGATGACAATCAGAAGATAAGTGTTGAGGAACTGCAAGGAAAAGTGAAGGAAGTCTACTTCGTGGAAGGGAATCCCCTCATGTTTCAAAATTTGGATGCAGCTGCAAAATTTGTGGGTTTCATGGCTATTTGTAATGCAGCTGATTGGAAGAAGGCATGTGCTACTTACACAAGTGAGGTGAGATATTATGAATATGGGCTTGGATTAAAGCCAAGTGTCCCCGTGAAAGAGCTCAATGAGATTGTGTCCAGGTTCAATGAATGTAAAAGAGAAAATGATGATGAGGGACATAATTCCCAAGATGATGACTTGATGTAGGCCCACATGGCTTTGAATTTTCTCATTGGTTAATAAATAAATGCTTGCTTTTGATTGGCCCATTGGCGCCAAGTGGCATAGGCCCATATGGCCTTCTTTCTTATTGGCTCTTGGAAGCATTTGAATTTTCTCATTGGTTTGTTTGTTGGTGGATTCTTCTGCAATCTCTCTCTTCTCATTGGTCGGTTTGTTGGTGCACCTTATTTGGTGGTTATGCCTATTCTATTTTCTCATTGGTCCTTGGAAAGCAATGTAATTTTTCTATTGGCCCACATGGTGGTGCCTAATTGTAATTGGGTGGGCATTTAATATTTGTAGCTATGGTTATGGAAACCCTAATTAGGGCTTATGTAGACTAATCTGGGTCATTGATTATGATTTAATCTTGGTCATTCATTGTAATGAGTCCCTATATAAAGGCTTTCTCTCTTCATTTGTAACAGAGTTATGTTGGAGAATTGTTGCCAAAGTACTACTAAAATTGCTCTCTACTCATTGTTGAGTTTTCATGGTGAATATATATGATCGTTTTGGAGTATTGCATGGTTCTTTGCATCTCTCACTTAGATTAGAATTTTCTTTAAGTACTTAGTAGTTTAGATTGGATAAAAGTTGTTGTGGAAGTATCTTTAATGCACTCGTTTAGACCAAACCACTAGCTGATTGCTGCTCGTAAGTGCGCCTTGCGTGGTCAAATGGCGTAAAATCACAAGCTTAACTTCAATTAGTTCTTGCTCATTGATTTGCATCTATAGGGTGGAGTTGTTGAAATAGGATTGATTTGAACATCTTTAAGTATACCTTAGAAGATTGCACTAGGTGGGTGGAGTTGATGACAAGACTACACCTAGTAGAGTCATAAAGATACCCATAAGTTCTTGCACCTAGGATAGAAGTAGGAAGTAGTTTAGATTCACGAGTTTAAGTTCATAGTAAGTTAAAAGGTCATTATATTTTCATTGCACATTGTGAAGCCAAATCATTCGCAAGTTGAGTTGATGCATCTTAGTGAACTAGCGTAAGTCCCCTTGTGATACCAGCATATCACATTATTACCACTGAGTGAGTTTCCATCATTTAAAGGAACCTTGGAGTCACCTTAATGATCTTTTCTTTGCAATCTTTAGCATATAAGGTGTCTTTGTTCAAGAGAGGGTTGAAGATTTGGTATTTCATTCGGAATATTAAGTATTCGGTTTTGCATGTTGTAAGGGCATAAAACTCACATCAACACTTCCACACCAAGCTTCTTGGCAAGAGCACATGCCACCTTATCCATGGATGCTTGATTCTAACAAATGGTTCGTGTTGTTTGACAAGACTTTCCTAGCTTCTAATCACAAACTCCAAATTTGCCCCCAACAATTAAAACCTTTTAAAAGACTTTATGTACCTTCTTTGGCCATTCTTCTCACCTCTTCATTCCACCTCCTTGTTGAAATATTTGATTCCTAAAGTTGCAATTCCGGACCTTGTTGCGATTACACAAATCAACATAAAACAGCTAGCCACGAGACCCAAAGATTATAACCACTTTGATACCAATTTGATCTCTAGAACGTTAATGCTTTGTGGAAATTTACATGTGCATACTTTCCCACTTGAATTAAGTTTCAAATTGATAAAGATTGGAATGTAATTTAGTACCAGACATTGTGTTCTTAATCTATACAATGTTTTCACCTAGATGAAAACAACATACAAACCAAAAGAACATTGACGCGAAAATTTACTTTCAGCTCGAACAGTTATTGGCACGACAAGCACCTACAAAGAATGAACTTTCAGCCCGAACAGTTCGTTTTAAAGTATAAAAGTCGTAACGAAATCAAACCAGGGAAGTTCAAGGTAAGATGGTTTGGTCCCTTTAAAATCCGAGAAGTATGTGACAATGGAGCTATCAAATTGGAAAACTTGGATGGCACCTTATTGACTGATAGTATCAACGGTTGATATTAAAATTATAAAAAAAGAAAGGAAAAAGGTCCCAATAGTAATCAATATGTTCGACTGGACAACCTGCACAGAGGATGCCAACAATAAATTAGGGACAACAATCAGAGAGTATACTATCAAGGAAGAAAGGAAAATCACAGGAATTCTTGTACCAACTACAAAACCACATTTGGTCACTTGTATGTGTGGGGCACCACCAAACCAAGCAAGATTCTCTGATGGTACCCAAATAACATGTGTCCCTTATTCAGGTGAAGAACTGGATACATAAGTTATGAGAAAGACAGAGAAATAAATACAGACACAAAACAAAAAAGGAAGCGAGGAAGAAGTGGAATGGCCTGAGTCTGCCAAAGAAGGAGGAGAAGGCTTGAAGCTATGAACGATATTAATGATGGAACCTTTTATAATAGAGGTCAGGGTACAACGAGATGATGTTTCAGTATGCAAAAGATAATGGGATACTGCGGCCGCCACTTACCTTGCACTCCTACCAGAATGTCTGAGTTCTGTCTGTGGGCGCACAACACAAAAATTTAAAAAAAAATTATATGAGGTGAAAAGAGAAAATTTGGAGGGATGGAAAATAAAAAGAAAGTGACGGGGTGGAAAAATATAAAAAACAAAGTTGGGGAATATGGATCTTGCCAGTGTGCGAAATTTAAAAAGGGAAATATTAAAATAGTAAAGCGAAAAAATATTAAATATCAAAAGGTGAAAAACAGAAAAAAAAAATAAAGCCAAAAATAGTAAAGACAAGATATATATTAATATTGAGGAAGAATAATAATCCAAGCAGATTTTCTTAAAAGGATGAATATAAATGACCGCTTTATCAAGTGCAACGAGGTAAACTTTTATGTGGTCAAGGGAACAAGTTATAAGCTGGTCATATGGCAAGTATTGGCATTAGATGGTAAACCAAGCAGAAAATTATCATCCATGTACGGTGATCATTCTACAGTCGCCTTGCAGTTATTCTTATGTGCAGAAGTTTTGCTTTGTCTGTATACGCTATCACCTCAGGTGTCCACCTTCTTTGAGCATACAATGGTGTCTACGCATCATCATATGGCCTTGCAGAGCACATCATCTCTCGATTATCGTATGGCCAACATTGACTTTTCATATCATCTGACTTTGCTTGAATTTCTCTAAAAGACTACGGCTCTCCTCACTCGTAAGACCAGCAAGTATAATCATACGTTCCTGGGTAAAAGTCTCCAGCTTACAGCAATGTTATTTATTAGGCATGCAGCATCCAACTTCTAGCAGCATATGACTTGGACCTAGCATACAGCCTTGGAATTCTACTTTGACAGATTTGCAGAGTAAACCAAAGTAATAGAATTACAAAAACCATGATGTACATTAATTGCAAACATATTCAAAAAGATATAACTTTTTTCTCGTTTCACAGATATGCAATATGTATAGGATATCATATGAGCG
The DNA here is from genome assembly GCA_018584345.1 of Thuja plicata. Taxonomy (NCBI): domain Eukaryota; kingdom Viridiplantae; phylum Streptophyta; class Pinopsida; order Cupressales; family Cupressaceae; genus Thuja; species Thuja plicata. The sequence continues at coordinate 1,129,578 of MU227252.1, read as the reverse complement.
GTTCCCTCCTATGAATAACAAGTACACATATATAGCATGCCAATGTTGGTTAAGGATACCAACCATCAGTACCTACTAACAAACAACTAACAACCAGTAAGGGACTAACACACACAAATACAAAACATAATTATTCATTACATAGCCAACTATAAGATATTTATTTCACTCCTTGCCGACGACAAGTTTCAATCTAAAAGTCCCTATGTGAGGCAGGCTAGTTAGATGCTGCAATTGCTTAATTTCCTCTTCTTCTTTGGCCAGGTCAGTTATAAATAGCTCAGATAAAAAAATATGACAACAATGTTTCAGCTGCTATCTGCAGAAACACTTTCTACTCATACGGCCAACTAGTACTCTCCATTTCTCCTCTCATTCTCTCTTGTAACTCTTGTTTTATAGTTGGCTCCATGCTACTCACAAATAGGATAACTGGGGGTGTCTTTTCAATGTTTCATCCACCAACAGAAAACCAAGGAACTTGAGAGATATCATTTCCTATTGTTACTCTTCCTTTCTATTTGAATTTTGAAACGATCAAGCTGCCATGATCACGAGGACTAAACTTCAAAACATACTAAAAATTACAGTGACAATATATCAAACGCCACCCTGCAGTGTATGATGATTATGTCACCGTGCATAACACTCGCCAATCCTTTTATGTTTCTATTCAAATTATTGATTGTTTGATGCACTGATTTGTGTGATGAAGCAATCTGTTTTCACAATCATGATTCAAGAAAATGCAAAGACTACTATGGAGATCATCCAAAAAACCTTTGGCAAAGAATTTTAAAATATCTAAATATAAGAATTTGAAAAACTGAATTCATGATAAGATAAGGGTTGGGTTTTGAATCCATGCTGAGATTATACCTTCAGAATTATTAAATTGCCTACATCATCTATTACCTTAACAACATTGGGGCATTGCGATACTTTGCACGCAAAGAGCATAAATCAAACGCTGGAAATTGCTCCTAACAAAAATGGAATAAATAAACTACTTTAAGCTGAAACTTCGAGAAGCATACCTGGCGAGAGAGGCGAGATATCTCGAGACAGTCGTACGCAAGCACTGTAATAAATTTATTGAGTGGTATATTGTCAGTTTCGACAAGAGTTAATAAACTGGAAGAATCCTTTGCCTCGGTGGAAATGTGTATGGGATCACTCTTCACATCCGCCGTATCAACTGTAGCGGAAGCTTCAAAAGGATTGTCGTGCAGAGGCCTCAGCTTGTCAAGTGTTTCACTACGCCATTCGTCCACGACTCTTCGCAGCTTTTCGTGCTGTTCCTCCATTAATACTACTGCGATACAGGAATGAATTCAGAGACTTAGAATTTGCAAATTTGAAGAAATTAACAGCAAAATTTCAGGTAATTTTTTTGGGTAAATACCAGAAGCCATGGAGAATTTCTGAATTAATAATAATAAGGGTTGTCAATCTTTCGTATCAGACGAAACGACTTGAATCGCATCACATCCTATTAATTACAAAAAAAGCCAAAAAATGCAGGTTTCGTTTATGTTTTGCTCTATGTCGTTTTTTTAATGTGACGGTCGTGCTGACCGTCAAATTTAAATTTAAATTGAATTGAGTAATCGCTTGATTGTCAAAAATAAAAGGAAAAGAAAGGAAAGGATCATTTATAGTCCACGATACCAGCCATATGTTTTTTGGTCTACATATGGTGACAGCAATATGGTGAGAGCAATATATTTTGTGTGGTGAAAATTCATTTTTAAGTCGATATCTAAGATAAAAATGCAAATAAGTAATAAATCTTAAACAAATAGTTTTATATAAGAGAATGAGGTTTGGCGATGTATATTTTGAAATTAAAAAAATATAAAAGTATAAAGTGTACCTTGAAGTCAATAGGAGGGGAACAAGGAGTTCGTCAACGAAAATTGTTGTACAATCTTTAAAATCGAATTTGAGAAAATAAATTAAGATGATTGTGTTACAAAAATATTTGGGTCAAATCAATGTGTGGTTCAAATTAGTGCAAATACAATTCTAATCTAATGTTTGTGATTTTGAATTTCTTGTCAATCAAGAATCTAAGAAGGTCTTCAAATCTTTAGTCTCATAATAAATATTTGTTTGTGCCTACATCTAGAGAGACTTCAAACTTCATGGTGTTGAAAAACACCAATCAAACTTGATATGCTACAAGATGAAGGTGATTAGCTCCCACTAATTTTCTTAGTCAAGCCATGCTATTCGATTCAATAATTTTAATGGAGTAGGAAGACATGCCAAATAGCAAATGCAGCTAACTACAATGGTGTTCAATGATGCTAAGTGTTTCGAAGTAGTGAAGTGCAATGGAATGAGTGACTAGGTGATCAAGTACAAGAACTAAAGTTTTAAGAATTGTTGATTAAATGGCTAAGAAGCTTATGTGACTAATCCAAAAAACTTAGTAGGGACTATTTGTTGGTCATTTTGACAAATAGGCACAAAGGGGTTATCTTAATTATGTACAGATAAATGATAATTAAAATCACCTATCAGTCATGTCCTTTTATGTGTGTGTTAGCCACACAATTTGAATATTTTGACATGAGAGTCAACAAATAATTGTTTGTTAGGATTAGATCGTATGGTTCTTGTGATTAAATTTGAAACTAAACAGATTTGAATCAAAATTGCATATTTGATTTAGCCTAGGTCAAGCTCGTGCCTAATTTGATTTTGAACCCTATAGACGAAGAGTTGTGTTGATATTTGGCAATGCTTTGAGTAGAGATGAAATGTTATTTATAAATGCAATTTTTAGCTTCAGGTCAATAAGAGCACCAAATGAGGCAAAATAGTGCATTATGGCAATGTACATAAGACCTACATAGAATGGTGTAATATCAAAAGGAAAAGTGTAAGTGTTGAACTTTCCCACTTACAATTATGAAATTAATTGTTATATTTATGAAGAGGAAAAAGGTATATCCCTTACGCTTTTGTCTATCTCCATACCCCATTTCCTAAGTGCATGACCTCAAGACATGGTTTTGATCAATAAGGCAATCCTACTAATCTCGTTTTGGCAAAAAAACAAAATGCAATTCAAATATCTAACTTTTAATTTCTTAGGAGATCTATTTTTACCTAATAAGAGTGGAAAGAGACAATTTAGGTCTTATGAAATAGATTATAGAAGGAAGTGGCAAAATAAAACATATAAAATAAAAATAAAAGTATGCATTCATAGATACATCATAAGTAATAACTCATCAAATGCTCATTATATCATTATAATATAGGAAATATCATTTATCCCATTATATTTATATATATTAATATACAAACTCATCCTCTTTTATTAATATTTTTATATTATACTTCTCTTCTCTTCTTCTCGTCCTATATATGATAAGATTATTATTCTATTAGACCTTCTACTTTTATA
>MU227252.1:1100641-1125929 GCA_018584345.1 Thuja plicata | reverse complement strand
TATATATATATATATATATATATATATATATATATATATATATATATATACCCTTATAATTGTGTAACTTGGGATTCATCCCTTATTCTTGTTATGCCTTTTGGATGTGTTGCAGATCAACTAAATCTAGTTACATTTAAATTACAATAAGTAGATTATTCCATCTTTCCAACAACATCCCCTATTAGCAACTATGTCCTCTCCTTAAGAAGCTCGGCATTGTCATGCCAACGTAAACCCCTCCTTTGAAACCATGTCTTGTCCTTGAGACATGTTGACCTTTTCCTACAATGTTTTTGTCCAAAACAAGTCACTAAAGTTTCTTATTTCTACTTTCTTATGATAGGATAATTTTTTTAAGTTGTCCATGTTCGCAATATGTGTTGTCATCAATGTCAACTTGATATCTAATAGTGTGTATTGTTACTAAAGAGATAATTGAAGTATATGTGGTGGTAATTGGTGTATCTAGGTATGTACATAAGTCTTTAATGGACTTGTTTCTACACAACAGTGTTGAAGATACCTACATACAGTTGTACAAATTATCAAAGATGAAGAAGATGGTCTGAAGAATCACATGATGACATCATCTTGGTCTATAACATATGGAAAAGATTAAATTATATGCAATGATCCCTTATTGACTTTTTTATATGATGTGGATGTCTTGGCCAGAGTCTACATGTTCAGAGTATCACTATTTAGGTGTCTAAGATCATCATTTTGATTCAGAGATTGAGGAAATTTATCTAAGTATACAGTTGCCTAATTTCATGTGTATATGTGTTGATTCTTCTACTCTGGATTTTTTTGCTCTACGTGATATAACTATGTAGTTTTGGAATCATATTAATGATTATGTCAAACATTGTTGTTTCAAGTTTTGTCATTTGTACGGAGGAAGTTGTAAGTACTTATACTCCAATTAGCAGTCTACCAAAATATTGTATCTTGGATGGCTTGCTAGACTACTCTGAATTCTAATGTGACAATAGATATGGATTTGCAATTTTGAGAATATGATTATGACAGTGTTTTGGATCATCATCATGAGTTTCAAGGTCATTGACATACTGGTGCATATGATATGTTGAGTTGTTGTAATTTTGCTTGTATGATTTGCGCACTAGTTACCAGTTTGATGATGTGTGTCTTCAAGACCTACTCTTTTTGTTTAATATCTTTGAGAATTTTCATTGAAAGGTTATAGATCTCTTGTGCCATCATTTTGGTATGCGTTGTGTTCTGAATATATCTCTGAAGGTATACATGTTGATGAGGACAATCACATTATATTTGGACCAACCAAGTCATGTTTATTTCAATTGTGATTGCTCCCAATTTTTATATTATCCAAAAGAAAGTATTAAGAAGTGATTAAGGGTTTTTTAAGAGATAGGTTGATCCATAACCTAATTTGGTGAACAAGGCACATGGTTGAAGGCTAGCCTATTTAAGGTCATGATATTTCATTTGCTAATTCTTGTTGGGCTGACTTAATGGATGATTTGTGATTATGTAGAGGATATATAAGGAAGGATAATTTATTTGAGAAGTGTGTCTTGTAATTATGATGTGAGAATTTGTGTGAAGTTTATATAATGTGAAAGTTGGGACAATGAACAATTAGATAAGTATGAAGTGTGAGAAATCAATGTAACTGATTATTTAGGCTTCAAAAGGGACTACATCATTTGCACTCATTGAATGTTCTTGTACAAAAGTTCATTTCACATCGTTTCATTGTAGACACTTTTGTATCTTTCCCTAAAGATGTGATCTCTAGTTTGCAAGTCTTGTGTATCTTGTCCTAGGGCAATGTGTCCTAATCTGCAAGTTAGAGAGTGTAACATAAGAAATAGATTTCACTAGTTTAAATGGGAAAACTAGTGAACTTGGTCCTATCTCCTATATTGCATTGGAAGGAAGATGACTCACCAGGCTCAAGAAGGCTTAAGTGCTAAGTGGGTGCAATGATCCTTCATTGTATTAAGTTTGATTATGCAAATGTGATTTTAAAATGCAAGATCTAGGACTAGACATGAGAGAAAGATGGTTTTTTTGTAAGCATGAGATGACTAAGAACTGAAAAAACTAATTCTAATGCCAAAAATAGGGATTTGAGACAGTAACTGGCCTGAAATTTTAATTTGGAAGAAATTTGGAGGGACCAAATCATCTGGGACGACTATGTCCTAGGACCAAGCCATTTGGGATGACTTGGTCCCCCAAAAGACCTCAAAATTTGGACCGTAGGTCCCAATTGGAGAGAGGATGCGAGAATGACAAGTGAAATAAGGGCTAGAATACAAAAAATTAATGTGGGATACCATGCATGCTAAAATGGGGCCAACTTAAATGAGGAATTACATAGTGGTGAAATTATAGGATGGTACAAGGAGTAGTGCACTTCCTTGGTTAGAGCCTAAAACAAAACAAAAAAATATTACTAGTTTCATGAATTGCGAGTTAATCCTCATTGTTGGTTTTTCTCTCCTTGGTTTTTCCATGTAAAAATCTTGGCATCTTTGTGTGTTCTGATATTCTTATATCTGCTTGTTTCTACCACACTTATTTAATGCTTTAAACTTTAATAAATGATTGAATTTTAGTTTATATTGATTCAAGCCCCCTCTCACCATTGGGGTGTGTTCAACATACCATATGTGCTGACCTCTCTTATGAAGGCTAAAATATTGATATTTTGTTTGGACTTATGGTTGCTTGGCATTTATTTATTTTAGTTCTTTATAGGTTTTGTTTTGTCGAAATTGTTTTCTTGTATTCTCCCTCCCTCCCACCTTTGTATGTGGGATTTTGTGTAAAATGCATAATCAATAGGGATGACTAATTACACTTACTTTATATGCAATTTACATGTTGACTTAAAATTGTTACTACTAAGAGGGGTAAAAATGCAATTAATACAAAGAGAAGTACAAATAAAGTTGGGCCAACTTCCTAGCAAAGAAGAGAGCACTATACAACCTTAAATTTATTAATTAACTAATCCAACATGTGAGACAATTCCAAAGGCAATTGTCCCCTATCTATAATATTCCAACCTTGCAGTTGATCAGCAACCCATTTGGCTAGACAATCTGCTACTCCATTCCACTCTGTAGGAATGTAAGTAAAAGTAATAAAATCAAAAGAGTCACACAACTTAAGAATTTGTCTAATAACCAAAGATAAGTGCCAACCTATATCATATAGTCATTTCTCATTTAGCAGAGTCACAATCACTTGAGAATCAGATTCACCAATAATCCTTTTCCAACAAAAAATACATCGCTCCACAACATACAAAATGACAAGAGCCTCCATGTAATTATTTATATGAAAACCCTTATAAATAGAAAGAAAAAAATAGAACATCCCCAACACTAGCATTCCTAACTCCACCAATACCATCATGACCAAGATTCTCACAAGAAGAGTCATCAGTGTTAATTTTGAAAACACCTTGACGAGGAGGGATCCATTGACCCTATTGAATTATTTTCTACAAAGGATATTTGCATCTTTCCACCATGACCTTCCTACCACTCATTTCCCCAAGAGAAGGATCATCTCCCTGAAGAGTAAAATTGAACCAATTGTATATATCAACCTCTCCAGGATCCATAACTCCAACAAAGTCACTCTTTTCCAAGAGAGTCTCGAGAAGAGAGTGTATAATTTTTCACTACAAGTATTAAACAACCATCCTAGTGTCCGAAAACATCCCATGGTTCCTCTCCAACAAAATATGATAGATATTGAAAATGGGTCCAAGAACCCCAAAAAAATGAATAAAATAAGTTTTAGTTGGAGGCTTACCCCAAGGAACCCAAAACTCAGTGAAAGAGGTGACATGCCAACAAGCCTGATTCTAAACTCACCATAAGGAGTGTCAATTATTTTTAGAAAAAGAGCTCTAAAAGAAAAGATAAGCAACATTCTACTCTCTATTACAACATAAAAAACACATAGAGGGACCAAGGAAGCCCTACTTATACAAATTATCCCAAGTAAGATGTCAATTTTGAACCACTAATGACAAGAAAAAGTTGCATTTGGGCAAAGAATTTTTTTTCTACACTTGTTTCCACCAAGGCGCCTCTATACCTCCAAAAATTTGTCTATCAAGCTCCAAGTACCCTAAAAAAATAGAGTACTTACCAAATTAATCTCTATCCCATGTCAAAATGTCTTGTCCCACCAAGGATTTGCATGCAAAAGAAGCAAGAATTTGAGCCAACTCATTGCAAGCCTTTTTCAATCCACCTGGTAGTCATTCACAATTTTCCTTCCATTTGTAACCAACCACCATCCCCAAATTTTGAATAGTCTTACAAATTTCAACCGTAGTCCAACCAAGTATAGTAAACCTATCACATAGTGGTTGTAAGTGCAGATATGTGGAGAGAATATGAGGATTACCATCCCAATAATCAAGGCAAAAAAGAGCTTTTGAGCCCTTATTATAGATCCAGGAAAGCCCATTATTAATAATCTAAGCCCCTATTTTTAGAGTGTGTCAAACTATAGATTTCCTTCCCTCCAAATGGTAATGAGGATCATCCAAATATCAACTCCGTTTAAATACTTATGCACGAGAATGTGAGCACAAACCTTATTTTGACTAGTACACCATTGCCAATATAATTTGGTTGCAAGAACTCGCCCATTCAAGATTGCATAATGAAGACCAAGGCCCCTCTCTTTATTTGGCCTAGACATAGACTCCCAATTAAATAAACTCTAGTTAGAAGCGAGCAAATTACCACTCCAAAAAAATGGCACGAGAGAGCATAAAATTCCTTTAGGAAATACATAGAAGCTACCTAGACAAAACTATTGTAAATAGGAAGAGCCTAAATCACAAATTGAAGAAGAAACACCCTAGAAGCAGTGGTTAGCCACCAAAATGTCTAATGATTAACCTTCTAATGTCCAACAACTAGAAGAATACTTAGATAGAGGAAGGGAAGATAACTAATTTGAAACCTCAAAATATGGGCAATCCTTCTCATATTAGATTTTTGAGTGTTAAAGAAATAGATAAAATAGTTGTGATGATTGACTTCGTGACCTGAAGTAGCTAAATAAATATCTAGCATCCACCTAAAATATTTGTCTTCATGAAGATGAGTTGTAAGATCCCACCTCACTAAGGACTTCTAAGACCCTACTTCATAGGAGATTAATACAACCATAATATATTGTTATTAGATTTATTATTAAATAATTAATTGTGTGTATGGATGTGTATCATGGTAGTAATATTCTTAATGTCATTAGAAAACGTAATGGAAGTTATATATCTATCTTGAAGGGATTTAAAGTTGTTAAACTTATGAATGGTCTCTTACATTTTCCTTTTGGGAATTAAGCTTTATTGTTTTTAGTTAATGTAATGAAACTATATGGACATTAACATGACTTGAAATCATTTTTTGAATAAAGGGGGAGAACATTGTGCCAAATTAGAATTTTTATTAGTGATTAGCTAGGCACATGATTCACAATTAAGGTCATGAGAATTTTATTATCTTCTATTTTTTATTACTACTGGGGTTTAACTATAAGTCATGGTTGTGATATGTATGGAAGTACAAAGGATACTAGGAGGAAGAAGGAACTTTAGTACCAATTCAACTACTTCTTGGATAAGTAATAAGTTAACCATTTTGAAAGAAATATGGTTTTATTAATTGATATACATGTGTTTATGAGGTTTATAATTGTGAATCCCCAATGAGAATTTTGTGTCAGTTTTCATGTTAGATTTACAAAAAATGGACCCCTAGGGTCTATACCCTTGATGTGTGGGCCTATTGGATATGCAATTAAATTCCTGAGGCTTATTTTAACACTCTGAAAGTCCTCATTAAGATGAGTGACGAATTTGGAGGATAGACAAGTTGAAGGTACCAACCCCACCTCCATACCTTATTTATAAGGGAATACTTTGGGGATGGAGTGTCATACTTTTTGTCCCCTCTTAAAGGAAGAAAAGACCACATGGAGGAATGGATGGGAAGGTGACAAGTGTCACCTCTGCATTCAAGTCTTCCAAGTTAATCTTCCTTATATTAATTTTTTGAAGGGAGAATGGGTTGTTACCCACTTCTTCCTTTGAAGAATTTTGGCTAAGTATTGAGAGAAGGGAGAGATGAAGAAGGATGAAGCCCTTGTATGAGGAGGTGGAGATCAATATGCCTAGCTTTAGAGAGATAAGTGTTCCTTACTCGCTCTAGCTTACTTTTTCATGTGTTGAAAGTTGGAGATAGGTTGCGAGGTTTATTTCTTATTTTGATATGAGCAATTCTATGATGTTTTGTGAGTGGTATTTTAGCTTCTTGTGAATATTGTAGCCATTACGTGAAATTGTTGAGATTAATTTATCCTTAGTTATTGTGGTATATTACGAGACTCCATTAATTTAACTTGGGTCTATATTAGTTATCTTTCTCGGGGGTTGGCTAGAGCCCATGAGGCTCCATGATGCCATATGGAAGGGTGGAGAGCAAGCCTTGTTTTCATGCTTTTCACATGGTCTTTTATGGTAGGCTTGGGATGGTAGTTAAGGATCTTTAAATTTTTTGGCCAAAGAGTGTTATTGTATGATGAAAGAGAAAGTCATATTGAGGTTCTTTTCTCTTTGAAATATTTATAATAGAAATTATATGATTGTTTTGAGATGATGATCAAAGGGATATTTTATTTTTATTTTGTGTTAATAATTTTCTTGTTTTAAAAATAATACATGTTATGGAGAAAGAACAATTCATATGGCCTTACTTAGGAGATGGGTAGTTAAGTGCAAGTCTTTTCATATGGCATTTTATTTTCTACACTTATTTTCTATGAAATGTTCAAATGGTATTGAGATTGGTGGATTTTTAGGAGCTTTTATGAAAGAACAGTAGGTATAGCTTGAAAGAGATTTAAAGAATTTGGAACTAACCTTACTTCTATGAATATCAAAAGAGCTTTAAATAGATGTTAAAAGGAATTCCTTTGCCTTGTAAATAGGAGTAGATATATATAATAAATGTGTATAAAAACTTGAGCAGAATCAAGACTAAAGTAGTAAATATTTTTGCGAGTATGATTAATGTTGGAAATAAAGAATATATTTAGATTGTTATGTTAACAAAATAATTTTTAATTAAAGGAACTAACTTAATTTTCTTTACTATTATAGAGAAAAAAACTCAATAAATATTTAGTTGCAAAAATACATTTTTTCTTAAAAGAAGATATTAGTTGTACACAATAATTTTTATAGTGTGCAAGATATTAAATTTAGTTTTAAGAATCTTTCATATTCTTCTCTATCTTAATGCTCATGCTCTGGTATTGGTAGAACAGAGGTAGAAATTTAATAAATAAACATAGTATATTCTCAACTCGAGCTTCTCTTAGTAAATGTATGGATGTGGTAATAATCCTAAATAAGAGTACAATTTAAGCAAATACTTAAACCATAATGGGTGTGGACCATGCATGCAACCAATAATGGAGAAATTGCACAGAAACTACAATTACCAGTATATTAAATAAGGAGAAATTGTGCAAACTCTGCAACCTTTATTTATGTGATCTATTTTATATGAATGAGCCAATTTGTTAATTTTTTCATGTGGTATTTACCATAACTATGTTTTATATAACTAGTTAAATCTAACACACATATAAAGAGATATATGACTTCTCTCTTTTCATCCGTTGACATTTATCCTCTATATGAGGAATGCAAATAAAGAAAAAGAAAACGAGATGTCTTTAGAGATCCATGTCAATCCATTGGAGCTAAGTCTTCCTTGGAGTGCTAAGACTAGCCTCTCCCTACGTTTATGACCTCTTTCCTTAAACATTTTATCACAAGACTCTATCCTGCAGATCGAAGGAATCTAGTTGCTCTAACATGAAGAGTTGTCTCTTGAAACATCTCTTCATGGCTCGATAGTGTTTTTATTGGAGAGATTAAACTTCTACTACAAGTGCATATTATTTTCCTTTTGTCATTATATATTAAATGGAAAATAAAATAAAATATATATAATAAATAAATTAACGTGAGCATATCACCAAAGTTAATATCAAAGGCTCGTAGGCAGACTATAATTAAATTCTTTCACTGAATGTATTGTCTCATGTTGATGAAATCATGGTCAGAGTTTACCCAATGGAGATGGTCCAACCATGCAACAAGAGTCAACATAGCAAAAACAACAAACTCATAAACAATAATAGACAATCAACATGCTATAACAATTCTTCGCATTATCATAGAATCGGATATTTACATCACATTGGCCTACAACATGCAGCTTATAGACTTTAAGCATACATGTCTAATTACAATAGAAATCCATATCTAAGTCCTAATGTTAACCATCCAAGTTCATCACCTCATAACTGTCCCTAACAAAGAACAAGAGCCTCAATATATAGAGCCTTCTCAACTCATAAGTCGACCAGATCAATTACATTTTCCAAGAATATGAAAATGTAATACAATAATATAGGTCATAACCCAAATCATAAATATCTCAATGCCAAGATGTAGAAATGATGTGCGGTCCAAGAGAGATACTGGCCAAAGATCCAAGAACATTGGGATATGAATCGCCAAGCTTCGACGATCGGGAAAATACTTCACAAGATCGAAAAACCTCAACTGGCCCTTAGAACATGAAGAACATACAAAACTGGTCATGAATATTTAGTATCTCCACAACGAAGTATCCAAATGAGGTACGAACCCAAACATAGGTAAAACATGATGTCCAGAACAAACCCTAGAGTTCACAACAACTAATGATCCAAAACCAAGGAAAACTACCAGAAACACAGAACTGCTAACTGAAACAAAACTAAGAACAAACTAAAAGGGAAATATTTTTGGGTGATGCAAGATTTCCAACAACCCAAGGATGCTCCTGCATCAGACACCCCTGGTGAGAATAAAATTTTCCATAAGAGAAACTTATGAACATTTGACAGGATGTGGGACATAAATCACATGCTCACTCTTGATCCAAATATCCTCTTTGTCTGCAACCTTATGTCTCTGCACTTTTGCTCCATCTTCTGTCAGATCCATCAACTTAATTTTCTCTACACTTATTCTTTCGTATCTCACATCTATACAAGACTTCTTACCACTACCTCCTTTCTTTCACACAACTGAATTACTTATTCTACAAGCCTTCATCTGATCAGAAACCAAGGTATTCTGCTACTTCACTTTACTCTTATTACAGTCTGATACCAACTTATTCTCAGGTCTTCCTTCATGATCCTTCTTATAATCCATACCAACCTCTGTATTATGCTTCTCTAAATAGTAACTCTTTACCATGCTAATATTCCTTTAACTTCTCCCCTCTGCCTCCTTCAAGTGAACCAAAGTAAACTTTTATCCATCCTTCTCTATTGTGACCAAATTTCTTTTGCAATCATGAATATCTCCCCTATCAAATTTCCAAGGTCTACCTAATAGAACATGACAAGTACTCATAGATACCACATCATACAATACCTCATCTATATATGGTCCAATGGTAAAGTTGACCAAACACTACTATTTCGCCTCCACCTTGTAATCATCTGAAAACCAACTTATCCCATAAGGACAAGGATGTTTAAGCCTCTTTAATCCAAGCTTCTGCACCATCTCTACTGATACCAAATTATTAGTGCTACCACTATCCATAACAACTTTATAATATTAACCTCCTAATTTGTGAATAATCCTAAACAAATTCCTCCTTTGTAAAGGTTCATCTTCTTTCTCACTCAACATGATTCTCCTAAGAATAAGAGATTCTCCTCTCTTAGGTTCTTTCATACCTTCCACAAGTTCACTAGTAGTCTTCTCCTCATGTGCCACAAGATTTTGTTTACCCAAGTTCTTACTAAATCATTTAGAGCATTAAAAAGCTCTATGTCCTATGCCACTACATTTTAAACAAGTACCTTTTAATTCCTTGCTACCATTCCCTCTTCTAAGTGTCCCTTGATTTGGTTCTACCGCAATGGTTTTCTTCTCTTTTTCATTTCTACTTGCTTTCTTATCCTTTCCTCTAGGATTGCCATGTCTTCTCTTTAACTTATCTTCTACCCTCAATGCATATTGATAAGCATCCTCCACTATAGAAATCCTGAACATACTTAACTCATCTTGAATATTAAATCTCAAACCATTAATATACCTAGCCACCTTCTCCTTATATACCTCTCAGTGTCCACATCAGATAGCCATCTTATAGAACTCTTCGGTGTATTCCTTCACACTCATGTCCTTCTGCTTCAAGTTCTGAAATTTCTTGAACAATTCTAATTCATAATCCCCGGGAATTAATTTATCCTGTAATCTATCAACCATCACCCTCCATATAATGATTTTCATTTCACTGTGTTCCTCTCTATCTTTCTGCATTTATTTCCACCATAAGGCAAAATGACCCTTCAACTTAGTCTGTGCTAACCTAACCCTTTGCGGATCTCTGATATCTTTAAGCTCAAAGTAATCTTCTAGCTCTCCAATCCAATCTATAAAACCCTTAGGATGCAATGAACCAATATATTTACATCCATCCTATGAATTTTACTTACTTGTGCCATAGCCCTCAACAAACTTTCTTCATCTACAGGGATCTCAACATCTACAATCTCAAGATCTTCAACGACTTCCTCATATTCCTCTTCAGTCTCAGGATTCCTTCGCAATCCAGTCAATACATTTATGATTTGATTCCTCATCTCATTTTGGAATTCCTCCATCATTATTTATAACCTTCTATGGTCCATCCTTATAGGTGACATCTTTCCAACCCTCAAGTGCAACTGCCTCAGCTTCGACGATCTAATTACAAGGTTCTATTTGCCTCTCACTCGGCGATCTACCAAACACACTTGCATCCCACCTCTAACTCATTGATTTTTTAAACCTTGGTATGCCTTCAATAGTCCAAACAAAGTTCTAAACTAGCAACAATCTCCTCTGTGATCCCCTTGCACAAGTCCTCTACAACTACAAGTCAGATTTACACTCTGTCACCTCACAATAAACACAACTAGGGCTTTGCAAGCTCAGGAACTTGATCTACTAACACATGAAAATCAACCTTGCTCTAGTACCACTTGAAGCAGTCATGGGCAGAGTTTCCCCAATCAAAATGGTCCAACCATGCAAAAAAGTCAACACGTCAGAAGCAACAAACTCAAAAATAAGAATAGACAATCGACATGCTATAATAAATTGTCACATTATCATACAATTAAATATTTACATCGCATTGGCCTATAACATGCAACTTACAAAATTTCGGCATACATGCCTAATTATAACAAAAATCTATATCTAAAACCTAATGCTAACCATCCAAGGTTATCTCCTGAGAACTGCCCCTAACAAAGAACAAGAGCCTCAATATATAGAACATTTACAACTCATAATTCGGCCAGATCAATTATATTTTCCAAGAATAAAAAAATGTAATACAACAATATAGGTCAGGACCCAAATCATAAATATCTCAATGCGAAGATGTATAAATGATGTGCGATCCAAGAGAGATGTCAGCCAAAGATCCAGGAACGCCGGGATATGAGTCACCAAGCTTCGACGATCGGGAAAATACTTCACGAGATCGGAAAACTTCAACTGACCTTTAGAACATGAAGAACATGCAGAAATGAACATGAATCTTTAGTATCTGCACAACGAAGTATCCAAATGAGGTGTGAACCTAGACATAGGTAAAATATGATGTCCAAAATAAACCCTAAAGTTCGCAGCAGCTAATGATCCAAAACCAAGGAACACTACCAAAAACACAAAACTGCTAATTGTAACAAAACTAAGAAAAAACTGAAAGGGAAATATTTTTGGGTGATGCAAGATTTCAAACGACCCAAGGATGCTTTTTCATCACATGCTTTCAATAAAATCCATTCTTTACTTTTCAACGCTATGATTTTATTCAGTTCTCCCTATTTTAAATTGTTATGCCATAATCCACAACGTGGACTTAGTAGGGTGTCCATGTTCATGTCAGCAATAAGTAGAATTTTATCCAAGTACTTTTTCTCTACCTGGCATGAAAAATGGATAGCACATATCATTAAATACAATGATGATGATATTGTTGGTCTAAGCAGATAGATCTGAGTAATCACTTTCCCCTGAGCATCACTATATTATGTTCTAGATTCATGGTCAACTTGGAGTTAGGTGGGGGTGTAACTATGTACTTTGAGTACATATTTATTTAAATAACAAATATCATTTCGTATAAAAAGCAAACTATTTTCCCATAGGTGTGCTCAATTAATGGGCTTCTTCTTGGTTATTGCCATGACAGGCTTGAGACTTGATTTCAAACCATTCCACCATGGATGTCTTCGAGGAAAAAATAAGAGTAAAAGAAATTACAAATTAAAATGGTGAAAATAAAGTAAGAAGAAATTAGGTTATGTCCACTTTTTGTTTTAGATTAGGATATATTATAAATGGTTAATGTTATTAGATGTATTTGAATTTGAATTTGGATGTTTCTAATTTTTTGTTTATAATTTCTAGGATTAAAGCTCTTTCTTTTTCAAGATTTAAGACATATATTAAATGATTGGTGGAATATAAAATGAAAATTCATAAAAGTTATGGGATGTTTCTACCTTTTTTACTTAGAATAAAATTCATAATTGTTAATGGATGTTTCTAATTGTTTTAAAGCTTAGATGTTTCTAAATTTAAATTCTTCATTTCTTATTCATATATTGATGTTGTTTATGAATTATAAATTTAATAATATAATATTTGATATCTTAGTTAGTAATCTCAACAATTTATATTGATGACATTCTTAAATCATTATTTTAAGATAACAAAGTTAAATCTTTTGCTACAAACAATTATAATTAAATATATTAAAAAAAACTAAATATGAATATTAGTTGGATATTCTCTTTAGAGAATAAAGGATCTTAGGGCAGGTCCCCATGTAGTTGCTAAGCTTATTTTGGCTAGCAACCACTGCTCAACATTTTTAGCGACAATTTGTAGAGCTGGTGGCCCCATGAATAGTAAAATTTCAGCTTATTTTTAAGCACTACTTTAAATAATAAATTTAAATAAAAATTTTAACAATATTTGTTGCAAATAATAGTTGGAAGCAAAATTATAGGCAAATAAAAAGGAGAGAAAAAAACATGGTGAAGACATGTGACATTTTTCCAATAAGCAATTGCTGCTTATTTTCACACCCCCCCCCCCCCCCCNTTCCCCCCCCCCCCCCCCCCCCCCGCCCCCCCCTTTCTTCAATGCTTCCCCCTCATCAAAAATTTACATGGGAACACTGCTACTGCTTAAATTTAGGCAGAAATTGTGAATAAGCTCGCATGGGGACATGGGGTTAGTTGTTTATTTAAAAAAGAAAAAGAAAACAAACAAGAATATATATATTGTGTAATTATAAAATAGAAGAAAATATTTATAGAGAATTTATGCAATTATAAAATAGAAGAAAAATATTATAGAGAATTAAGTGTGTGTTGGGTTGTTTCAATGGTGTATATTAAAGTAATATTAATATTAATTTCAATGAGAATATTAATGTAATTTATATGAGGTTTAATATTATTAAATAATATGGATATTAATATTCTAACATCGATATTAAGGAAATGTCATTATGGGTATAGTTTGATAATGTTAATGGATTGCTAGCAATTGGTGCTCGTAGTAATATTGATTGAAACATCAAAATTAGAGCAACACCATTAATAATAAAGTGTAGTATTATTAAAAACGGGTATTGCAAAATGTTATTGTGAGTAATGTTTCCATTGTTGTGTAATGCTAGCAATAGCTATATCGAAAATATCAAACATAGTGCCAATAATAGAAAAATCATTCTAATGATTAGGTTTGGTATAAAATTTGGTAACTATAATGTTTGTTATGTTTTAGATTAAGTGAAAATAGGTTTTGAAGGGGACCTGAAACCCTTTACAACATTAAAGAGAAAGATTGATCATCTAAGCACAACATAGAAGAAACATAAAGCAAGGAAAAAAAATAAATAGCAACCATGAAAAAGCCAGTGAAAGGAAAGCACCTAGGATAGGGCCAACAGACAGAAACAAAAAAGGATAGTAAGAACCCCAGGCAGAAACATAGCTAAATAAAATTATTAAGAAGCTCATCCACTTCCAACTCAAGAAGACTCATAGTATCAACAACTTTCTTCAAATCTTCTATGTCCTTGTTATCATTGTGAACAATCTTCTTCATATTAGCACAGGTTCTCTTACCTGGCCCATCAAAAACATCAACATGACAGCTGTCCTTATCATCAACAAACTGAACAATAGCCTTTTCCTTATTGGTATTATCCATCTTGGCAGCAAGGATCCTAAGGTGTTCCGAAGAAGCCTTAAGGATCTTTAAGCTCCGTTCACTAATCTTTTTAAGAGTGTCCTCCAAGCCATTAACTATTTTCTAAAGAACAAAGAACCTAACATCCACTTTCTCAAATCTAGAGGAGTAGGCTTCTATCATGGCATCAACAACATTAAGAACCTTAGTAAGATCTCTGAGCTCATTAGGGAAGGATTTGTTATGTTATATAATATTTTTTTATGTTACCATTGAGAAAGTTTTACTTTTCTACCAATTACTTACACAGCCCAATTTAAGAGGGGTAGAATTAGTGTTTTAAAAGTAATCAATTTTTATTATGTCAACCGTGTTGACACTAGTAGAGGTGCAAGTGGTTAGATCAACCTAATTATTATATCACTTCAAGATTCAATTTTCAACCTTGTTCAAGCTAGTTGATGAAATCACTACATTATTTCTTAGCTTAACATGCAAGTCAAATTTAGTCCCTAAGATGTGTCTTTAGTGCAATAACTTGATTTTAGTGAATGTTCCATGCAATTGCTTTTATGCAATGTAGGATACCTAGAAAAATACACATATAAAATATTTACTCCTAAGTTTAGAAACCCTATCTACCTAAGTGGTTACGCCATGCATTGTTGGGTTGTTAATGCAACTCAATGCATCATTTCCATCTATCAATGAAAAGAGATTTAAGGAATGTTCTTGTTCATTAAAAAAAATTTGGGTTTTTTTGGTACAATTTTGGGAATTAAATGAGCAACCACCATGAGAGAAGTTTCATCCACAAATTGGAGATGAGAAAGATTAGGTAGCTCATCACCCCAACTCCAATCCTGAATCATACCTTGGGAGACCTAAGATTTAATAAATCTACCCACCTTTAGCCATAATAATAAAAAAATAAGGAGAAAGAGGGTCCCCTTGGCAAAGACCCCTGGAAGCTCCAAATAACTCAATAGGCTCACCATTGATAATAACAGAGAAGGGCACATAAGTAACGTAACTCATAGTCCAATTCACCCACTCCTAACTGAAATCAAAGGATAGAATGACTTTTTGCAAAAAAGTGCCACTTAAATCTATCACAAGCCTTATCCATATTGAGTTTGATGAGCATATATGTATCCTTAGACATTTCCATAGAGTGAATGGATTTAGAAGCCACCACCACCTCATCCAAAATTTGTCTCTTATTTATGAAACTCTTTTCTCCTCTGAGATCAAGGATGAGACCTTAAATTTTTAGCCTCTCTGTAATCAATTTAGTAATAATTTTGTACACCAGATTACAAAGAGCAATGGGCCTAAATAAATCTAGTTGATTAGCTCCTTCCTGTTCAGGAATACATACAATAAAGTATAATTCAAAGCCTGTAACATTTGTTTTCTACCATTAGATTCTCGAACCACCTTGAGTAAGTCTATTTTAACAACATTTGAAAATTACTGATTTTTTTTTTTATAGAAAACCCATCTAGACCAGGAGTTTTTCCCTTACACATCCCAAAAATAACCTCTTCCAATTCAAACAAAGAAATCTGACTAATGATAGATTCATTCGTGGGTAAAGAATGAATACATACAAGAATAGTATTCTCCTTGTCTTTAGTAGGAGGTGAAAGAATAGAATATTGTGTAGCCTCATGAGACAAGGCCTACAAAGAAGACAATTTAATTCCTTCTGAATTAACCAAAGAAGAAAGACAATTCCTATTCCAACGGGCTTGTGCTAAATTATGAAAAAGCCATGTTCATATGACCTTCCTAAAACCAATCAATCTGAGCCTTTTTCTTCATAAAAATATGCTCACAAGTTCCCACTCCTCCAACCCCCTCACAACCTAGGACTCAACTCTGCCTAAATCTTATGAGAAACCATAATCCCAAATTTGGTGAGTGATAAAATTGAGGCATACTTGAATATTCCTCTTCATAGCATGAAGGTTATCATAGCACAATCTATTCTCTCTTTGAAGTTGAAATTTCACAAACTACAATTTCTTAACAAAGGAATACATAGAAAACATTCTTGTAAACCATGGATGAGAACCGTAGCAGGAGTGGGCATGAATTCAAGGGTTTCAGCGGGGAGCAGAGACGCCTTAGAGGTAGTCTTGGATCGAGAGGATAAGGAAGACACAAATGGTCTTCGACTCTGTGTTTTTGAATGGGTAGAAGGGGGTGTTTTGTTTTTGGTGCCCCTCTTTCCCCTTTCTTTCGGCATTGGATTTTGGCCATGAGGTTTTTTGCGGGTAGAGCGACAAGTTGACCTGGGGCATGATCTCCCTTATCTGGTGTTGTTTTGGTTTGTGTCTTTCTGGGTTGCATGGCAAGGATGTCATGGACATATTGTTGGTTGCTACAGAGGTGAGGATGAGGTCATGTTGGGTGGCCACGGTGGTTGGGGGGTCCTCTTTTCCCCTGGTCTATGGTGGTGAAGGGCCTTATTCCTCTAGGTTACTTAGTTTTTTTGGGAGGGTGTTGTAGATGTTGGGCCTAGGCCCTGTTTGCTTTGCTGGAGTCTTGTTCTTCTTTGGGTGATTTTTTTTTTCCCAATGGTATTCCTCAGTCGTGTTTGGATTTGGATCCCTCTTGTGCTTCTATTTTCTGCAATCACCATGGTTTGTAAGGTTGGGTTTCCTTCATTTGTGGTGATTGAGTTTAGTGGGTGTGTGTGGAGTATGATTCACTTCATGTGAAGTGCTTTGTCCATTGGTGG
This sequence comes from Thuja plicata, assembly GCA_018584345.1. Classification (NCBI taxonomy): domain Eukaryota; kingdom Viridiplantae; phylum Streptophyta; class Pinopsida; order Cupressales; family Cupressaceae; genus Thuja; species Thuja plicata. The sequence continues at coordinate 1,108,797 of MU227252.1, read as the reverse complement.
AGCCTTGTGGGAAAGGGGTGCTTTGTCTATGGAGGCTATTTTTTGGATTAGGCCTCTTCCTTGGCTGAGGGGGTTGTGGTTGGGCCTTTTGTTTTTGGTCCCTCTATTTTGGGGGGGTTTCATCTACCCTATTTTTGGGGTTTCTCTATGGAGGTGTGAGGTAAACTTCAGTTTGTTTGTTGGGACATGGAATTTCATTATTTTATCTTATGCAATTGTAGTTGCTAGATGGGCCTCTACCTACTTTGCTTCACCTCTCTTGGAGAAATTTGTTTCTTCTGGGTGGGACCCACCCTTGTTCTTGGATGTAACTTTCTTCTCTTGTGGTGTTTTCCTTGTCATGATTGTAATTGCAACTCTCTTGCTCTCCTGTTATTTTTCTGGTTTTTCCTTGTGGTTTAAGGTGAGATTTGCCCATTTTTGTGCTTATTGCCAAAATATGGATGCTTAAAATTTTCAAGGGCCCTCTTTGGCTACTAGTTGTTTTTGGTTTTTGGATATTTTAGGTTTTGGGGGCATTCATACCCTTGGTGGAGTCTCGTGCTTATTTTTTTTGTTGTTTTGGAGAACTCTAATGAGGTTCTTTTTTGTGTCTTGTTGGAGGACTAGGCACCCTTTGTTTTTGTCTCTTTTGCTCTCATTTCTTATTGAGGTGGACCTATCATCCATAGAGGTGGTGATGTGCTTTGAGGGTGGAGTTGACTATAGCAGGGTTTGCCTCTCTCTTGTGGTTGTCTATTGGAAGGCGGGATGGTACCAGATGTGGATTTTACAAAGGATAATTTTCTCTATCATTGATCCTATTAATGTGGGATTCCCTTCTATGGAGGTGGAGGGGAGTTTTGTTGGGAGGCTGGTTTTGCCCTTCTTGGAAATTTATGATACCTACATTTCTATGTTTTTGGGTTCCAGGGTAAAACCCTCTTTGTTGGTTTTCGGTGCCATGTTAAAACCCAAATTTATGGTTACAACTGGTTTTCTAATGTAAATTCATTTGAGGATGTTTTCTTCTTTAGTTTTGGGAGCCGTGAAAAAACCCCAAGATATGGTTTGGGGAGCCATTCAAAACCCCAAAGATCCCCATGATTGGGAGACTATCTCTATGATTTAAGGAGTAGGCCTTGTATTTTATTTTGGCCATTTGTAAATTGATTGTTCTATGTTGTAATGTTGTCGTCATTTTGTTAGCTTTGGGTTGTTGTCATATAATATGCTATCTGTTGCAGCTATTCATCTTGTTGGGGTTCCAGATCCCCGTCAAAATTTAAATTTTTCTTGGTTTGGGGCCCCATCAAAAATTGTTTTTCTCCTAATAAAAAATAAATGAATACATAAAAATACCATATTTTGGGCCACTATCTCTCCACCATTCAACCATTATGTGGTAAAGGGAAGAATCACAAAGCCACATGAGTTGAAACATAAAAGGAGGGTTATTAGGAACTCTAAAAGAGGTTGTTGAAAATTTGATTGACCAATTATCTGAACCCCTATAGTCGGGGATCTTAGATATTGTAACCAAACTAACACCCACCCAATAGAAAGATACTATCTAAATCTATCAAACCATTCAAAAATATCTTCCTCTCCACACCATTTATTAGTACAAGTATATACCCTTTTAGATAGTTTGATATCAATCAAATCAAGGAGGTCCAAATTTTGATGAAATAGAGTAGAAGAAGGACCCAATCAAGGCAACCCCCCCTTTTCTCCTCTAGACTTAATAGTGAATCAAAATCACTAGATAAAACCCAAGGACGATAAGGAGCACATGATCTAACATACCTTATATGAGACCAGAGTAGGGTCTTCCTATAGATATCAATCAGGGCATATACATTAGTAATCAAAATAATCTCCCTAGATTCCAAACTAGAGGATATAATGGAAACAGTTTAATGAATAGAAACCTACCAAAGTGGAACACTCTTTCTCGAGTCCCAAAAAAGAGCCAGCCCTCTAGAACATCCTCAGGAACCAATGCACTGACATTGACCAAAATGTCAGATATTAGAAGCACACTAAAGCATGCTATCAACCACAAGCTTAGTATCCTAGATACAAAAGATATTAGAGAAGGAACTATTGCCAAATCATGGATATCATTTTGTTTAGGGGTTTTATTCAAATCCCTTATATTTCAAGAGAGAATAATCATTGAAGATATTGGGAAAAGTGAGAATCAATGGGTTTGACTAACCTAGATTCCACTAATAGTTTCCTACAAAATTTAATCTTCTCCCAGTCTTTCTTACAAACAGTTTTAGAAGACTTCTCAAAATGACATTTCTTATGGGGTTGTTGCTACACACCACAACCTTGAGAATAAAATTTGCCTTTACCAAATTCCAAAACCTCGTAAGCCAAGTACACCAATAAAATATCATCTTTTAGAACTATAAAATCACTTAGATCTTTCAAATCAAGACCATGGGGAGGCACCTAGGTATTTTTTAGGCCTTGCAAAGATTGAGAATCCTAAATAATCCCCTATTTTTGACATCATCCATTCCCATTATGGTAGTCCCAGAAGTCACATCAACTGGAATCCCTTCTTCTAAAGCTATAATATATAACACCTCAAAATTATTGAAGCCCTCATCATTATACCTATCTTAATAAGACCTATACTATGCCCTCCCATTAGCTCGAGGCTTAGCAGGTATAAAACCATGTATATTTAGACCACCATCCATCATAGGGGATTTTTGTTTGTCCCTTTTTTCCACATTTGGAGTCGTGGAAGGAGGAGAATAGCTAGTCTCACTAGCTTTATTTACCTTCGTTGAAGGTGTCCATGCTCATGAAAAATATGACACCAAAAAAGAAGAGTCTCATAATCTAATTTTTGAAACCAAGATGAATATCCAAGACAAATTTCTAAAGAATTTGTTGAGGGGTTTTTCAGTTCAATCTCCACGCAAATATAATAAAATGTAATTACCTTTTTTGACTTTAAATGGTTTCTTTAGTTGTTCTAATTCTTATTTTGCTTCATTTTTTTAAATATTTTACTATAGTGTGCTTGTTCGTGTGGATTTGTATTCACATAAAAATGAGCAAATTGCACACCCAAAAATAAAACTCGTTGCACTTTCTCTCACATTTTACACCAATTTACACCTAGTGTCTATTTATAGACATAGTCATCGCTTAAGGATGTTATTTTGAATTCAATACTTATATATTCTCTTTAAGATTTGTACCCTCCAATATATTATTTAAAATATATTTTACTATTATCATAACCATTGCACCTCATTTTCAATGCAAGTACTAGTTAAGTTTATTGGTGAGGGTCAAATCAGTATAAAAAGTTGTAGTAGATTCAACAATGGAATGGGAGTTGTCTCAGTCCTACCACAACTTGATGAGGATAATATTCTCCTAAAGTAGATTTAGTCCAAATAATTACACTCTTTCTAAGAAAAAGTTATTTGTATTTTAGATAATTATTCCTAAAAAGAAACTTTTAAGTCTGAGGAGATATAAAGAAACTCAATAGATTGCCAATATACTAAAGGGGAAAAAATTGGAGTGTTAATGTGTAAGTAATCCTTAACAAAGATGCCCCATATATTACTCAAAATTTCCAGCAAAAGTGACCAATTCCTAAGATGTTACATCAATTTATAGTCATTCCAAACATCATCCCAAAGCCTAGCATTAGCACCATAACGTACCAACCATGAAATATTTAGGAGGATAACATCCCTACAAAAGGATATAAAGTTCCAAATTTTAGAACCTTTAGGAAACACATCAAGCATAAAGATCATCTCCCTCTGGTGAATATCCAAGCATTTGAGCCTTATTAAATTACACCAATGAACATTAGGATTTGAATAAATCCTCCATGTCATTTTATTGCCTAAAGCCCTATTTTGTAAATTAATGTTATTAACAATAATTCCACATCTATCCCTTGGAAGACAAACTTTATCCCATGAAACCAATGAACTTTTATGTCTCATGTGAACATTTTCAAACCAAGTCAAATATCTCAATGTACGTTGCAAATTTGGTAAAGTATTTTTGGTGATTTTAAGGGCAATCACGAGGTATGTGGGGATAGTGTGAACTACGTTTTATCATTTTTATCTTACTAGCAATGGAAACAACTTGTGTTTCCAAGAGAGAATCCTATTTGATATTGAAATGGTGACTTTGTTACAAAAATATATTTATCTTTAATATAGGAAAAAAGGAATCCAAGGTATTTTCAAGGAAGATAACCAACCTAAAAACCCCCAAAATTTGATGACTCTTTTAGCAATTAGATCTAGGACACTCAAGAGGATTTCTCTTTATTGATAAGTTGAATAGATTGAGAAGAATAATCATCAATCATTTTCTTGATCACTAGTGATTATTGTATTATATCTCAACTAAAAATGAGATCATCGTCTACAAACAAACAATGAGTAAAATATTTTGAAACATTATCAATGTTGATATCTTTCCAAAGTCGATTGACATTAGCATATTTAATAGCTCAAATTAAGACTTCAACCATAAAAATGAATAGGAATGAACAAAGAGGATCCCCTTGACACAACCCCCTCGAGGATGTTAAAAAGACACATGGAGGACCATTAAAAATAACTAAAAATATTGGATGCAAAATACAAGAGAGGACCCACTTAACCCACTTATTAGCAAATCCTTTTTTTTAAGAAGAACCAACGAAAAAATTCATTATACTCTATCATATGCTTTCTTCATTGAACAAAGATTTTCTAATGAGATGGAATGAATAATCTCATGAGAAATTATGGCTCAGTCTAGAGTCTCTTTCCTTGGGAAAAAACCACCTTGTCCCTCAAAGATTGTAGAGGAGATTAGTCCTGCTAGTCTCATAGATATAGCCTTCGTGAAAATATTGTAAATGGTTTATTACATAATCTACATTTGGCCAAAAAAATTCAAACATTTTAGGCACCTGAACTTTAGGGATGATTTAAATGAAGGTGTTATTTAGATCTTTTCATATTGAGATGCTTCTATTGGTTTCCTCATGAGCCAAGAGGACATAATGTCCAACAATATCCCAATATTTTTGAAAGAACAAAGTAGTATAACCATCAAGAGCTAGACCCTTTTCTGCCACCATGGAAATAACTACATCGCTAAGATCTTGTATAGTGAAGTAAGACATCAAAATTTATTACGAATAACTGACACAAGGGAAGGAATGAATTCAATAACAAAAGAGTCAGAAGAAATAGTAGTATAAGTAAACAAATATTTAAAGAAAGGGATTTATTCCATTCCAATTTCATCCTTATTGTAAAAAAAATCTCCATGAGAGGATTGAATACATTTCACCCTACTTCATTGCCTCCTGATTTTGGTCGAGACATGGAAACATTGAGTATTGTTATCACCCTCATATAGCCATAATTCACAAGATTTATTTTTCCAATAGGCTTCCACCCTTGATAAAAATTTATTCAATTCTATTTTTAACATTTTTTCCAAGTAAAAGGCAACTTAATCCATCCCACTAACAATCACAACATCATACATATCATAAATAGCTCTTTCAATTCTTTCTTTCTCAACAAATATATTGTTAAAATGAGTCTTGTTCCAATCCAATTTTTCCTTTTCAAGAAAGAAAATTTATTAACAAGTTGTACTATTCTATATCCATAAAATAAAGGGAAATTGTACACCAAAATGAATCATTGGAATGAAATAAGCACCGCCAAAGCACATAGTTTCAAGTTTGAAGGAAGGCTTATTGAGAGCTTTATCTTATGTACCGTCCTAAAAAGTTATCACCCACAATTAGATGCTTAGTTAGGCCCCGTTTTAGTGATTTTGAGATTTCATATCCATTATGCTTGATCTAGCTACCTATCTCCCCTTTATACGACATCTATCCTATCTTCCTAGCTCCCCATTTGAATTTTGGTCATTTTCCTAGGTATATAACACCTTGGGCTTTCTGTGTTAGATAAACGAGGGGGGAGGGGGGGGGGGGGNGGGGTGAATCAGTTAGTTCTCAATTATCCTACAGTCCCAAATTATCCCATATGTATATAACAACAATTTCAAACATATAAATCAACTCGGTGAAATGTATACTGTGATCTCAAACTTTTAGTCCTATACTGAGTAGTAGTAAATTAATATTGTGATTACCGATCAAAGTAGATAAAGTAATGTGTGAAGAAAAATAACAATCCACAACAATCATACACATTGACACATATATTTTTAACGTGGAAACCCTACCAAGGGAAAAATTACTTAGGACTGGTAACCCAAAATAATTCACTCTTCTGAAGTGGGCTCAGTTAAGAGCCAACCCTATTAAAGGTTACAACACACACTATTAAATGTGACCTAGTTAGAGGATTTAAAACTAACAATCCTCCCTTGACCAATCATTCACTATGGGGTCAACAAGAAAACACTCAACATTCATTAGAATGTCATAATAAAGACTTTCACATCCTACTTGGTTAAGAGATTTATCTGTAACAATGGTTAAACTGATACAATAATGGTTTGATTCAAATACAACTTTGTTTGCAAATTTTCAGATCTATGCTAAGTACATAATACCTTTGAAGGGGGGGGGGGGGGGGGAANGGTGAATCAATGGCCTCAAAAACTTATCCTTAAACTTAACCACCAATCAATAAACCTTAGATTATTATGTCCCTACAAGATGCATGCCATGAAATACTTATAATGATTAACTACTTGTCGATTATCCTTGTCTGTCCTTATTCTCCTTGATTACCGATAAGCAGTATAGCTATTTACCGAAATATAGTAAATATGCAGAGTATACCGATATATCTAGTATGAATTATGTAAGATACAAAACAATAAAGAAATGCATCATACACACATATAACACATGGATTTTAATGTGGAAACTCTGTTAAGGGAAAAAACCACTGGGACCGGTACCCCAAATTTTCACTCTTCTAAAGTGAGCCCTGTTAAGTGCCAACCTTGTTAAAGGTTACAAACACACTGTTAGGTGTGACCTTGTTAGTGGATTTTTACATATATAGGTTGTCACTTAGTATCGGGCATCTAATGCTGCCATCCTTGAATCAGCGTCTTTCTTAGACTCTCAATAGGCATCGGGCATATCCAATGCTACTTTCATGAATCAACCTTTTTGGCACTCCTTGGGATGTACCTCAATATATAGAAGACTGTTAAGTCCTGCTCTGTTAAGAGACTTAATGCATCAATGGTTAAACTGAAACAATATGACCTATTTCTAATGCAACTTGAATTACAGATTTTCAGATCTATTTAAGTACATTACCTCTCTGATCAATGTATCAATTCAATTCTTTTGTGCTCCACACTTTCTGCTCTATGATGTTGTGCTCACTGTTCGTCGGTGTCTGTAGAATTCCTTAGCTCTCCTTCAGCTTGATTGATTAGTACTGCATGAAGTTGTTATTCATTAGTTTCTCTTCAACATCCTCTTTTTATTCACTCCCCTTAATCCCTTTAGGTGAATGTAAAATCTCTTTAGAAAATGAATTAAGCCTGTCTCTTATATAGACATAATATTCATTGCTTCTTAATTCTTGATTCTTGGCGTGAAAAAAAATCCAGCCAATTAGATTTAAAGCATAACTCCTGATTTGTCTCGTAGTTATCTTCATGCCAACTATACAAATCATCTTTAAATCATTCACTTAACTCTAGTCAAATAAAACAAAGAAAACAACCAGTTAAGTCTATCTTTAGCTCTTACCAGCTAGATATTTTGTCATTTTCTGAACTCTCTGTTCAATTGGTCAACTCTTCAGTTTGTTGTCAGTGACAACTGACAGTTTCGTCGGTGTGACTCCAGTTAGCTTCAGGATCTCTGTCCGTCGGGCATCATTGGATCTTTACTCATCGAGCAACTCTATTTTCAGCTCATCGGGCATCCTATGGTTTTGCTTTGTCAGGCAACAATGTCTTATGCTCGTCGGGTATCACTGTAACTTTTCTTCTTTGCCTTTTCCAATGGTGTGCACTACATCGGTGTTGTCTGTCACTTAGTGAATACTTGACTTTTATGCATTGCTAAAAGCATAACCTTTGTTCCATTGATTCTCTGAAGTCTTTGGCATTATGTACATGACCGTACAAATGATATCAAGTTGACATCAATGAAAATA
>MU227252.1:1028877-1087949 GCA_018584345.1 Thuja plicata | reverse complement strand
TGTACTGAGTGATGTTTTCTCCTTCTTTCATTTTGAGATCATCAAACTTTCCTCTAAGGCTTTCTGCCTTGGCTCTCAAAACATTTTTGTCACCACCATGTACAAGCTTCAATTTGTCCCACATCTGGTTTGCAATTTTGCATTCTTTGACATCTTCAAATTCAGCATCAGAGAGTGAGGAAGCAAGCTCTATCATCATGCAGTTATGTTCATGCTTCTCTCTCATTTGTTCAATTGTTGGTGCTCCTGTGGGCAACACATATTCAATTTCTAGGAATTGAGTAACATCATTGCCAATACCTGATAAGTGGAGTCTTATCCTGCTCTGCCATGAAGCAAAATTATGTTTGTTCAACTTGGGCACATCTCGTCTGTTCATCTTGTGATCTTTGGCTTAGGTCTTGAAACCTTCCTTCTAAGCACACAAGCTCTGATATCAATTGTTAGTAATAACTGAGAGGGGGTTGAATCAGTGGCCTCAAAGAATTATCCTTAAACTTAACCACCAATCAATAAACCTCAGATTATTATGTCCCTACAAGATGCATGCCATGAAATACTTATAATGATTAACTATCTGTCGGTTATCCTTGTCTCTCCTTATTCTCCTTGATTACTGATAAGCAGTATAACTATTTACCGAAATACAGTAAATATGCAGAGTATACCAATATATCCAGTATGAATTATGTAAGATACAAAACAATAAATAAATGCATCAAACACACATATAACACATGGATTTTAACGTGGAAACCCTGTTAAGGGAAAAAATCACTAGGACCGGTACCCCAAGTTTTCACTCTTCTGAAGTGGGCCCTGTTAAGAGCCAACCCTGTTAAAGGTTACAAACACACTGTTAGGGGTGACCTTGTTAGAGGATTTTTACATATATAGGTTGTCACTTAGTCTTGGGCATCTAATGTTGCCATCCTTGAATCAGCCTCTCTCTTAGACTTTCAATAGGCATCGAGCATATCCAATGCTACTTTCATGAAACAACCTTTTTGGCACTCCTTGGGATGTACCTCAATATATAGAAGACTGTTAAGTTTTGCTCTATTAAGAGACTTGATGCTTCAATGGTTAAACTGAAACAATATGATTTGTTTCTAATGCAACTTGAATTGTAGATTTTTAGATCTATTTAAGTACATTACCTCTCTAATCAATGTATCAATTCAATTCTTTTGTGCTCCACACTTTCTACTCTGTGATGATGTGCTCACTGTTCATTGGTGTCTGCAGAATTCCTTATCTCTCCTTCAGCTTGATTGATTAGTACTGCATGAAGTTGTTCTTTATCAGTTTCTCTTCAGCATCCTCTTTTTATTCACTCCCCTTAATCCCTTTTCATGAATGTAAAATCTCTTTAGAAAATGAATTAAGCATGTCTCTTATATAGACATAATATTTATTACTTCTTGATTCTTGGTGTGAAAAACAATCCAGCCAATTAGATTTAAAGCATAACTCCTAATTTGTCTCGTAGTTATCTTCATGCCAACTGTACAAATCATCTTTAAATCAATCACTTAACCCTCATCGAATAAAACAAAGAAAACAACCAGTTAAGTCTATCTTTAGCTCTTGCCAACTAGATATTTTGTCATTTTATGAACTCTTTGTTTCGTCGATCAACTCTTCAGTTTGTTTTCAGTGACAACTAACAGTTCCATTGGTGTGACTCTAGTTAGCTTTGAGATCTCCATCCGTCGGGCATCATTGGATCATTACTCGTCAGGCAACTCTATTTTTAGCTCGTCGGGCATCCTGTGGTTTTGCTTCATTGGGCAACACTATCTTATGCTTGTTGGGTATCACTGTAACTTTTCTTCTTTGCCTTTTCCAATGGTGTGCACTCCATTGCTATTGTCTGTCACTTAGTGAATACTTGACTTTTATGCATTGTTGAAAGCATAACCTTTGTTCCATTAATTCTATGAAGTCTTTGGCATTATGTACATGACCGTACAGATGATATCAATTTGAAATCAATGAAAATACAAACCATTAACTAATTTAATGCCTTGCATTATCTTCAACTTAATATTATCAAACATTCAATCAGTTAAATGTCATCAGTTTGCAGATTTTCAGATCTATGCTAAGTACATAATACCTCTGATCAATTTGTTCAGTTTAGTTCATTCAATTCTTCATACTCTTTTCTTCTTAGTTAATTCTCTTTCCTTTGTTGCTCGGTGTTGTCTACATAAATGCTTGGTTCTCTCTTTAACCAGTTTGATTAGTCATGCATGAAATTTTCATGTGTGTGCATCACAACATCATTTTTTTTCACAATGAATCTCTTAGCTCTTATATAGACATCATAACTCATTTAATTTCCATTCTTCATATTTTTCCTCTTAATCTCCATCATTGGTTTTGCCGCTTAAACCTTCCTCGATAGTTGTGTTAAAAACACATTTCAATCTTCTTCGTTCGATCTTTCTTGAATTTTCATAGTTGTTTGATCATCATAAAAAAACTTATCATTTACCTCAGAATCATCAATTGCCATCTCATAATTCTATTCGGCCTCGGTTTGATTAAATTGCTCACTCAATACCATGTTGTGTCGGTAATCCCTAGCTCAGTTATCACTGTGCTCGGTATACACTGTATTTACTCGGTGTTCATTGTCTCTCGGTGTATACAAAACTCTTCAATTATTAACCACATAAAATTTGTTTGTTCCAAATATTTAGTCCATAATATATGTTTGTTACCATAATGATACTCAAATAAGTTGACATCAATGACAATATATTAGCTAATTAATGTTAGTCATCATATCTGTAACTTCATTGACTATCAACAAAATGACTTCAAACATACAATCAGTTGTAGCTCATCAATCTCTCCCTTTGGCATTGATGGCAACACAATATGAAATATCCAATATGAAAATGCTATAGAATATCAAACATTTTTTCTACAACCGCAAAGCAGTGTAGCTCTTCCTAGCTTGAATATATAAAATGTATCAACATTAAAAACTCACCATGCAGACTCTCCCTGCAGTTTTGACTCTTACGTTCTTGAATTTTTTCTCCCTGTAGATACATATGTTATTTCTCTCCCTTTCATTGATCATTCTCTCCCTTTAATGGATAGATATTTCATTGAATCTTCTCTCCCTTTGACAACAATGCCAAAAAAGAAAATATACAGCTCTCCATTAGCCAAAAAAAAATCTCTGATTTTCAGTGCAGTAAAATAAGTACCTTGTAGTGTACTGATATATCTTTTTCAGTCTAGTTCAACTTTGCATCAATATGATTGATATTCTAATTTCATGTAGGATGATGCAACCTCCTAGTCATCTTAGTGATCGATAGATAAGGGACAAAACCTAGTCTAATCCTCAAGTAATCAAATGTATCCTTTAGTAAGGGTTTAGTGAATATGTCTGCAAGTTGTTCTTTTGATTGTACATATTTCAGTATAACTTGTTTCTCTTGCACTTTTTTCCCTCAAGTAGTGATATTTGATAGATATATGCTTTGTTTTTGCATGTATCACATGGTTCTTTGAAATATTTATTGCACTAGTATTATCACAATAAATCATCACTGGTTTAGTGATCTTTTCATTCATACCTTTCAAAATTTGTTTTATCCATGCAATGTTTGAACAATTTGTAGCAGCAACAACATATTCTGCTTATGTAGTTAACTGAGATATGCATCCTTGCTTTTTACTTATCCAAGTAACTAATCTTTCTCCTACAAAGAATTCTCCACCAGTAGTGCTCTTTCTATCATCAATGTTCCCAGCCCAATCGACATCAATGTAAAATTTCAGTTTGAAATTGCCTTCTCTTTTGTACCATAAGACATAATCTTCAGTATTCTTTAGATATCTAAAAATTCTCTTTACAACAGTCATATGAGATTCTTTGGGATTAGCAAAAAATCTTGCTACAATTCCAACTGCGTGTGCAATGTCTGGTCTAGGGTGTACAACATACATCAACTTTCCAATCATAGATTGGTACAATGTCTAATTTACCTTAGGTGTCTTATCTTCTTTTGTCAATTTGCATCTTGTCACCATAGGTGTTTGACTGGTTTTGATTCTTCCATTCTAAATGTCTTCAGTACTTCCTTGGTGTATTTTGATTGAGTAATATAGATACCTTCAGCCTATTGTAAAATTTGCAAGCCAAGAAAAAATTTGATCTCTCCAAACATTGACATTTCAAATTCTTTCCTCATTTCATCAACAAATGATGTGCATAGGTTATCATTTCCTTGAAAAATAATATCATCAACAAAAAATTCAGCAATAAGAGTTTTATCATCATTTCCTCCTTTCAAATACAAATTGTTGTTATCACTTATTCTAATAAATCCAATACTAATAAGATAGGTGTGTAGTCTTTCATACCATGCTCTTGGTGCTTGTTTCAAACCATATAAAGCTTTTTGTAACTTACATACCATGTTTGTCTGATCAGGATCAACAAATAGTGAATAGGTTGTTTAATGTATACCTCTTCCATTAAAAAATGCAGACTTAACATCCATCTGATATACTTTGAATCCTTTATATGCAACATATGGAAGTAATATTATAACTCCTTCAATTCTAGCAACGGGTGCAAAAGTTTCTCCATAGTCAATACCTTCTTGTGCATACCCTTTGCATATTAGTCTTGCTTTGTTTCTGGTTACATCTCCATTCTCATCCAATTTGTTTATGAATATCCATTTGGTGCCAATGACATTCTTATCACTTAGTCTCGGTACTAATGTCCATGTTTTATTTTTCTATATCTGCTTAATTTCTTATTCATTGCATTGATCCATTCTTCATTTTCAAGTGCATCTCTAATATTCTTAGGCTCAAATTCAGAAATCAAACATGTGTTTTCTTTCAACTTAATTTGTGTCATCATTTCAGCTCTTTTATCTCCAATAATATAATTTTATGGATGATGTCTTCTTACATATTTTGCAAATACATGTTCAATTCTTTGTTCTCCATTGTGTTCTCCAGTAGGTTCATTGTGTTCTGGATCACGATCTTCAGTTGCAATATTTTCTTGATTCTCGGTTGGTGCCTCCTGTTGCTCAGTAACATTACCCTGTTGCATGGTAACATTAGGTATCATCTCAGGCAAAGTGTCTGGTTCTTCCATGTAGAAAAATCTACTATAATCTTCAAGTTCTTTCACGCTTTCCTTATCGTTCTTCTCAGAAAATTCATCAACTCTCACTTTTACACTTTCAATGATCTTGTTAGAGGTCTTGTTCAAACATTTATAAGCTTTGGTTTTAGTAGAATATCCAAAAAATATTCCTTCATCACTTTTTAAATCAAATTTACCATTTCTCTCATCTTTCAGAATATAACAACGACTTCCAAATATTCTAAAATAACTCACATTAGGTGTATAACCATACCATAATTTATAAAAGTGTCTTGTTTGTATCTTTCATCAGTTGTACTCAGTTCAGTGTGTATACAACAATACTTACAACTTCTCTCCAGTAAGTTTGTGCAACATTATTTTCAATCATCAGTGTTCTAACACAATCTACAATTGATATATTTCTCCTTTTAGCAATTTTATTATGTTGTGGTGTCCTTGGTGAAAAAATAGATTACAAAAGTTAGTGAACTCATCATAAATAAATTCACCTCCTCTATTAGATCTCAAACATTTTAGTTCTCTACCACTTTCTTTTTGCACTTTAGCTTTGTACCATTTGAACATCTTAAATGCTTCACATTTTTCTTTTAAGAACATGACACTCATCATTCTAGAATAGCCATCAAAAAATAAAATAAAGTATCTATCACCATAATAACTCTATGTTCTCATTTGTCCCCATAGGTCTGTATGAACTATCTCCAAAATATCATTAGATGAAAAATTCTTGCTCTTAAAACTGGATTTTGACATTTTTCCCATTTGACAATTTTTGCACATTACATGGCCAGGTTTAGATAAGCTCGGTAAGCCTCTTACTTTTCTTTTCTTACTCATATTAACCATGTTGTCAAAATTTACATGACAAAGCCTCTTATGCCACAACCATACATCTTCATTCTTAGCCATCAAACAAGTAGTTTTAGCAGTGTCAAGAGAGAGTAGATTACCTTTAGATTGTTCACCAATGTCGATCAACTTTCCTGTTCCATCATAGATTCTAGCTTTTCTATTCTCAAATGCAACTCGGTGACCTATGTTGTTCAACTATGAAACACTCAACATATTATAATTAAGTCCTTTCATCCAATATGCATTCTCTCATTTGATTTGATTGTTTAACAATATAGTACCTTTTCCTTTCACTTGACAAGATGTATCATTTCCCATTCTAATAGATCCACCATTATAATGCTCAAGAAATTCAAAATTTTCTTTATCTCTAGTCATGTGATGTGTACAACCACTATCAATAACCCAAATGTCATGCTTACTAACTTTAGAGATAAGTGTTGTTTCAACATACCTTTCATCTTCTTATGAATCTTCTTTCAAAGCTACGAATATTGTCTCAATATCTTCATCAGTCTCAGAATTAGTATCATTATATTTATCTTCAGCAATGTAAAAAACCTTCTTGCCTTTTAGTGTGAGGTGGGGTGAATCAGTTAGTTCTCAATTATCCTACAGTCCCAAATTCTCCCAGATGTATATAACAACAATTTCAAACATATAAATCAACTCGGTGAAATGTATACTGTGATCTCAAAATTTTAGTCCTATACCGAGTAGCAGTAAATTCATACTGTGATTACCGATCAAAGTAGATAAAGTAATGTGTAATGAAAAACAAAAACCCACAATAATCATACACATTGACACATAGATTTTTAACGTGGAAACCCTGCTGAGGGAAAAACCACCTGGGACTGGTAACCCAAAATATCTCACTCTTCTGAAGTGAGCTCGGTTAAGAGCCAACCTTGTTAAAGGTTACAATGCACACTGTTAAATGTGACCTAGTTAGAGAATTTAAAACTAATAGTTCTCTCTTGACCAATAATTCACTATGGGGTCAACAAGAAAACACTCAACATTCATTAGAATGTCATAATAAAGACTTTCACGTCCTACTCGGCTAAGAGATTTATCTGTAACAATGGTTAAACTGATGCAGTAAAAATCTGATTCAAATACAACTCTATTTGCAATTTTTCAAATCTATGCTGAGTACATAATAACTCTGATCAATTTGTTCACTTTAGTTCATCTGATTCTTCATACTCTGTTCTGCTCGATTAATTCTCTTTCCTCTATCACTCGATGTTGTCTGCAAAAATGTTCGGTTCTGTCTTTAACTAGTTTGATCAGTCATGCATGAAATTTGCATGTGTGCGCATCATAGCATCATTTTTTTTCATAATGAATCTCTTGTCTCTTATATAGACATCATAACTCATTTAATTTTCATCCTTCAGATTTTAATGATTAATCTCCATCGTTGGTTTTTCCGCTTAAAACTTCCTCGACA
The DNA here is from genome assembly GCA_018584345.1 of Thuja plicata. Taxonomy (NCBI): domain Eukaryota; kingdom Viridiplantae; phylum Streptophyta; class Pinopsida; order Cupressales; family Cupressaceae; genus Thuja; species Thuja plicata. Next base: position 1,080,474 of record MU227252.1, on the reverse strand, counting down.
ATTGTGTTTAAAACATGTTTCAATCTTCTTCGTCTGATCTTTCTTGAATTTTCATAGTCATTTGATCATCATAACAAACCTTATCATTTACCTCAGAATCATCAATTGTCAACTCATCATTCTAGTCAGCCTTGGTTTGATTAAATTGCTCGGTCAATACTGTGTTGTGTCGGTGATCCCTAGCTCGGTTATCACTGTGCTCGGTATACACTGTATTTACTCGGTGTTCACTGTCTCTTGGTGTATATAGAACTCTTCAATTACTGACCACATAAACTTTGTTTGTTCCAGATCTTTAGTCCATAATAGATGTTTGTTACCATAATGATACTTAAATAATTTGACATCAATGACAATACATTAACTGATTAATGTCAATCATCTCTGTAACTCGATTGACTATCAACAAAATGACTTCAATCATAGAATCAATTGTAGTTCATCATTTTGTTCCCCTAGGTTTGGGCCCAAATTTGAATCAGGGCCCTGTTGTAGTTTTTACAGTGGGAAATTAGATGTAGTGGTCAACTTGGCTTAATTTTGAATCCCAAAATGTGTGATAGGTATATAAAAATCCCATCTCCTCATTTTGGCATTCATGATTTCACATCTACAATCAAGCATTTGGCAATTAAGTTAATTCAATATTTAAAGGAAAGTATCCAATATCTAGCATTTCTCTAAGCATCCAAGGCATTTTGAAGTAAATCTTCTCTATTTTATCAATATTATCTCCCATGATGGCCAAGTAGAGGAGTTCTCAATAAAACCAGAAGATCCTCTGTCCATCCATATACATTCTTTCTCCAAAGAAAGTATTCAATCATGCATAACAATATTGAAGATCTAGAAGTGGCATTCATAGATCCATGCATTTGTGAAGGCATCCTTGATTCCTTTTTATATTCCAAGGTTAACAACTACAATTCAAGCAACATTTAAGCATCTTTATGAATATGTGTGATTTCAATATCCATTCATGAAGGTATTCACAAGGTAGATCTAATATTTACCTTTATAGTTACTTTCCTTTATGTTATTTAATTATATTTCCAAGGTTGATTCCTAAATAGGCTTTTGACCAAGGTAAACCCCTCTTCACAACCTTTTCTCCATTTTTCTATGTTTAGGAACAGGTAGCGCAGCTATTAGTACTTAATCTAAAAAGTTTGGAATTTTTGGGATAGACTGTCCAAATTTTGGGCAAAACCCTTGGGTATAGAATGCCCCAGGATTTTTTTTCCTGAGAACAAATTCCTTGTTAGTAATAACTAAGAGGGGGGGGGGGGGGGAATNTTAGTAATAACTAAGAGGGGGGGGGGGGGTGAATCAGTGGCCTCAAAATTTTATCCTTCAAACATTTAACCACCGATCAAATAAACCTCAGATTATTAAGTCCCTACAAGATGCATGCCATGAAATACTTATAATGATTTAACTGTCTGTCAGTTTTCCTTGTATGTCCTTATTCTCCTTGATTATCAATAAGCAATATAACTATTTACCAAAACTCAGTAAATAAGCAGAGTTTATTGATCAAACCAGTGTTAACTATTTCAGATACAAAACAATGAAGAAATGAATCATACACACATAACACATGAATTTTTAACATGGAAACCTTGTTAAGGGAAAAACCACTGGGACCGGTACCCCAAATTTTCACTCTTCTAAAGTGAGCCCTATTAGGAGCCAACCCTATTAAAGGTTATAAACACATTGTTAAGTGCAACCTTGTTAGAGGATTTTATACATAGAGGTTGTCACTTAGTATCGAGCATCTATTGCTACCATCCTTGAATCAGCCTCCTTCTTAGACTGTCAATAGGTATCAGGCAAGTCCAATGCTACTTTCATGAATCAACCTTCTTGGAACTCCTTGGGATGTACCTCAATATATAGAAGACTATTAAGTCCTACTCTGTTAAGAGACTTGATGCTTCAATGGTTAAACTGAAACAGTATGACCTGTTCATGATAAAACTTTGAATTGCATATTTTCATATCTATTTAAGTACATTACCTCTTTGATCAATGTATCAATTCAATTCTTTGTGCTCCACACTTTCTACTTTGTGATGCTGTGCTTCACTGTTCATCGGTGTCTGTAGAATTAGTTAGCTCTCCTTCAGCTTGATTGATCAGGACTGTATGAAGTTATTCTTCATCAGTTTCTCTTTAGCATCCTATTTTTATTCACTCCCCTTAATCCCATTCGTAAATGAATTAAGCTTGTCTCTTATATAGACATGATATTTACAGTTTCTTGATTCTTGATTCTTGGCATGAAAAAAAATTCATCCAATTTGATTTAAAGCATAACTCCTAATTTATCTCGTAGTTATCTTCTTTCCAACTATACAAATCTTCTTTAAATCAATCACTTAACTCTGGTCGAATAAAACAAAGAAAACAACCAGTTAAGTCTATCATTAGCTCTTGCCAGCTAGATATTTTGTTATTTTCTAAACTCTCTGTTCCATCGGTCATCTCTGTAGTTAGTTGTCGGTGACAACTGACACTTCCGTTAGCATGACTCCAGTTAGCTTTGGGATCTCTATCCATTGGGCATCATTGGATTTTTACTCGTCTGACAACTCTATTTTCAGCTCGTCGGGCATCCTGTGGTTTTGCTTCATCGGGCAACACTGTCTTTTGCTCGTCAGGTATCACTGTGAATTTTCTTCTTTTCCTTTACTGATGGTGTGCACTCCGTCGGTGTTATCTGTCACTTAGTGAATAATTGACTTTTATGCATTGCTGAAAGCATAACCTTTGTTCCATTGATTCTCTGAAGTCTTTGGCATTATGTACATGACCGTATAGATGATATCAAGTTGACATCAATGACAATACAAACCATTAACTGATTTAATGCCTTATATTATCTTAAACTTAACATTATCAAATATTCAATCAATTACATGTCATCAATCTCTCCCTTTGGCATTGATGGCAACATACTATATTATCACACCCTACTATTTCTAATACAATATGAAATACAACAGTTGAGATTCATCAAACTACCAATCTTTTTGTTTCGATAACCGATAAATGTATGATCTCTGGTAAGCTCTATTTTAGTTTAGATTTTATTCTTGCAGCTCTTTGTATTTTGATGTGTTGAGTCCTCTTCTTGTGTCAATTTCTCTCTTTTGACTGTTCTCTCTTTTGTGATGTCTTTTTCTCTTTTCAACAACTTTCCCTTTGTGTAATCTTTTATACAACTTTCTCTCTCTTAGGATATAATCTCTCCCTGTTGGAGTAATCTGATAATGGATAATCTCTCTCCCTTTTTAAGAAGAATGTGATAATATGGACAATCTCTCTCCCTTTGACAACAATGCCAAACAAATATCTCACAGATATCTGACATTTATGTCAAACAATATTTTCTCTTTATCCATAATATATTCCTTGAATTTCCCTTATCCATCAACAATACAACAATATGCTCTTGTGCTCGGTTCTGATATATACCTGTTTGTATATAGATGTATCTTTGAAGTTCTTCTCTTTGCTTGCATCAACATGTGTGATATTATGATAATATATAGGCTGATGCAGCCTTTAGTCATATTGCTGACTGGTAGACAAGGGTTTGAACCCTAGTCTCTTTTTCATGTACTCAAATGTATCCTTGGGCGGTGGCTTGGTGAAGATATCAGCGAATTATTCTTTTGATTGCACATACTCAAGTATCACCTCTTTTTTTTGAACTTGTTCTCTCAAATATGATACTTGATTGCAATGTGTTTAGTCTTGGCATGCATGACTGGATTCTTGGAAATGTTTATTGCACTAGTGTTATCACAGTAAATAATCACTGGATCTAAGATATTCATATGCATACCTTCCAACAACTGTTTCATGCATGCAATATTTGAGCAATTTGCAGCAGCAACAACATACTCTGCTTCTACAGTAGACTGTGAGATGCATCCCTGCTTCTTGCTAATCCATGTGACAAGTCTGTGACCCATAAAGAATGCTCCTCCAATTGTGCTCTTCCGGTCATTAAGATTTCTAGCCCAATCAGCATCGGTAAACACCTTGAGTTCAAATTTGCCTTCTCTTCTATACCATAACCCAAATTCCTCAGTATTCTTTAGATATCTTAGAATTCTTTTCACAACAGTCATATGTGATTCTATGGGGTTAGCAGAAAATCTAGCAACAATTCCTACTGCATGTGCAATATCTGGTCTGGTGTGTACAACATACATGAGTTTTCCAATCATTGATCTGTACAAAGTCTGATTTACCTCTGTTGTCTTGTCCTCCTTTGTTAACTTACATCTAGTAGCCATCGGTGTTCCAACTGGTTTGGAATCTTCCATCTTGAATATTTTCAGGACCTCTTTGATGTATTTGGATTGTGTAATAAAAATACCTTCACTTTGTTGAATGATCTATAGACCAAGAAAGAATTTGATCTCTCCAAACATAAACATCTCAAACTCTTTGCTCATCTCATTAGCAAATGATTTTCATAGCATATCATTGCCTCCAAATATGATGTCATCAACAAATATTTTAGCAATCAAAGTGTTAGCATCAATATCTTCCTTCAAATAAAGAATTGTTTTCACTAGTCCTTACAAATCCAATACTTATAAGATAGGAATGAAGTCATTCATACCAGGCTCTAGGAGCTTGTTTCAATCCATACAAGGCTTTGTGAAGTCTACATACCATGTTTTTCTTGTTTGGATCGACAAACCCTTCTGGTTGCTCAATGTATACCTCTTCTTCAAGTATTCCATTTAGGAATGCTGATTTGACATCCATTTGATATACTATGAATCCTTTGAATGTAGCATAAGAAAGTAGTATTCTTACTCCTTCTATCCTAGCAACAGGTGCAAAGGTCTCTTCATAGTCTATACCTTCTTCTTGTGCATACCCCTTGCATACTAGTCTTGCTTTGTTCCTTGTGACTTCTCCATTCTCATTTAGCTTATTCCTGAATATCCATTTTGTACCAATGACATTCTTATCATCTGGTCTTGGCACAAGTGACCATGTCTTGTTCTTCTAAATCTGTTCAATCTCATCATTCATAGCACTTAGCCATTCCTCATTATCTAGTGCAGCATTGATAGATTTTGGCTCAAACTCATAAATTAAACAATTTGAGGTTAAAGACTTACTTCTTGTTCTTGTACCAGCTTTCTTATCTCCTATGATCTAGATCTCTGGATGGTTCCTTCTTACATATCTTACAACTACAAGTACAACTCTTTATGTATCAACTTGATCATTATATTGATCTTCATTCTGTTCTTCATCACCTTGCACATTATTCTGATTATTATCCTGACCGTCGGTAATATCAGTCTGACTGTCAGTTGCAACATTTTGTTGTTATGGAATTAAGCACTGTTGCTCAGGTAGAGTGTTGGGTTCTTCATAGTATACAAAATTGTTGTAGTCCTCTGCTTCTTTTATGCTTTCTAGCTTATTATTTTCTGCAAATTCATCTATCTTTACATTTGCACTTTCAACAATTTTGTTAGAAGCCTTGATGAGACATTTATAGGCTTTGCTCTTGGTGGAATACCCCAGAAAAATACCTTCATCACTCTTGGCATCAAGATTTCCATTTCTATCATCTTTTAAGACATAACATTAACTACCAAAGATTTTGAAGTAACTTACATTGGGTGTTTTACCATATCATATCTCATAAGGTGTCTTCTTTTTGTCTTTCTTCAATTGTACTCTATTTAGTGTGTAGACAACAATACTGACAGCTTCCCTCCAGAAGATTTGGGTGATGCCTTTCTCCATCATTAGTGTTCTAGCATATCAACTATTGATCTGTTCCTTCTCTCAGCAATCCCATTTTGTTGTGGTGTTCTTGGTGCATAAACCTATCTTTTTATACCATTCTCATTACATAAATTAGTGAATTCATCTGATATAAATTCTCCTCATCTATCTGACCTCAAGCATTTCAAATCCTTACCACTTTGTTTTTCTACCATAGTGTTTATAGGACTTTGGTGATCGGGTCCGCCAACAGATGTAAGTTGTCACCGGGTACCGGGGTACTGGCCAACTTCGCCTGCAAAGGTTGTCCGGGGAAATGAGATTCCCCAAGCCTCCAAGCACCTGAGGGTCGGGTCTCGACAGTGCAGGGCTCAGTTGGGAGATGTGACTATTTTCGAGGGGGATAGTTGGTTTCTTCAACTCGTTCCCTCTGGGGATTCAAATTGGTGAGGTTTTCCTAAGCATTTTACACTTAGCAAATAAACTAAAAAAAGATCCTGCAGAGTTAGAAATATTTGATTTACCTATAGTTATGTTTAAAAATTTAATACATCAATAATGCTTTGATATACTACACTAAATACCAAAGAAATATGCAACTATCAGTTCATATTTTATCGGTAGCAAGGAAAAGGAGGTCGTTAATCTACTTAAAGTATCAGAGCACAAGACATGAAGAACATTAAACATAAAATACCATTAAATTAGAAGACAAAGTGCCAACAATGTCATTGCAAGAACTCTCTCTTCTTCATTAACATTCCTTCCAGCGAGCACTGGTGCGTGGTATAATGGAGGCTCCAAGGGAGTATCTAACTACTAAAAGCTGAAAGACCAAGGAGCATTGAGCTCTGCAACTGAAATGAAAATACTGCTTTCTATTACTACAAACTGCAAAATCATCAATTTTTCTGACCCTTGGAATAGAGCCAAACTTATTATTTATACATATTTTCCTTCTAACCCTAACCCTAACCCTATTTTACATCTTGCCATAAAATATATTATCTGGTGGCCGATACTACCTGAACCACTTTACAAAAGACCTTGAGGCAGAGAAGGTCTGACATGTCAGAAGAATAAGACAAGAAGATGGAGTGGAAGAATCAGCCTCGAGAAGAGAGTTGGGAAGGAGAAGGAAGAAATCCAATCCCTTGCGGATAGAGGCTACGTGCCTCATAAATGATAAAAGTGGTGCCCTATCTCCAATATGCTAGGTGTACTTCTAAAATTGCGCCTCGGGAAGACCCATTGTTAGAAAACCTCTTATTGATCTGACATGCCTTAATGTAGCTATCTGCCTTCTGACAACCTTCAACAACCTTTATTAACTACTTTGAAAGTGACCGGTCGGCCTTGGCTACTGGAACACAGGTCACCAAACGAATACAAAATATGGGATCTAAAACTCTGGGGTCCAGGAACTTGCATTCTAAAAGAATAAAGAATACAAAAATACTTGGGTTTTCTTCGGCCCTCGGAGAATCTCTACTGTTGTTTATTTTCATTGAAGGTCTAGAGGAGATGGGGGATTCCATCTTCATCAACTTCTTTAAGGCCAGCCCGTCGGTACTTAGCCACCTTAATCTGTTCCCCTAGGTCCAAAACATTTCCCTTAAACTCATCAGCCATTTTTTCTGCATCATGGCCACTGAGTACCATACGAGTGATTCTCATCATTTGGGTGCCATATACTCCCTCTGGGGATTGATACCTTGATTCCATTAGCTCATCGAACTTCCCCAAGATGTACTCCTACGGTGTGCAAGTGTCAGTGCTAAAAGGATTAGCTTCGAAAACCTTCGTAACAAAAGACTTGTATAAATTGAAAGAATATTGTACTGCATTGATTTTCTCCCGCATAGTCCCCACTATTTGCTTCATTACCCCTAATGTGAGTCCAAGTCTAGAGTGCTGGGTTCTCACAAAATCGAATGACTCCTCCCCCAAAATTCTAGATTCGGAGATAATCTCCTCCCCTAGGCCGATGAGTTCTTCCAACTCAACTTTTGATGCCTCATAATTTTTGATATCCCCCTCCCATATGTTGATGATAGTCTCGGCCTGGTGTAAGACGTGGTGGGCTGCATATAGATCTGGGAGGGTGGATACCAGGAAACACCAAACATTTCCCACTTGTAGGAAAACCCATTCATTGACCACTTAGGCTTTCTTCTTCATCGCCCGCAGTGAATCTACATCGCTTTGTGAAAGTGGTATATCTGATGTAGAGGCCCCCAGAGGAATAACGCTGATAGGCCGGGCTAGCTCAGTTAGCAACCCCATAAGGTTTGCATTTTTCTCCTTTTCTACTTTGAGCTTCTAAGCCTCCTTTTCATAGTGATCCTCTACTACCTTGGCTTCCTCTTTCAATAGGTCTACTTCACCCTATTTTCCCCTCTTCTCCAACGATATCTCCGTGATGTTATAATCTCTGGCCTCTACTGTTGCTTCATCCGCATCTAGGGAAGGTGTCGCTATCACTGCGACTGTCTCTCTGCCTGGCTCAGTCTGAAGGGTGTGGACTATCTGAGCTTTCTTGGCCTTTGGTGGGTTATGTGCCTGGGCCATCATCTTTACTAAGGAAAGGTGAGCTTGGGGCATTGTTAGAGGTGCCTTTCTCTTTCTGGTTTCTATTAACCATGGGGGCGGTAGGGGTGGCTTGTTAGCCAAAGTGTGCTCCTGCGACTTCTCCCCAACATCCTGCTATGCCTCTTCAATATTACGAGCCTCCCCCGGCTCTTTTCCTATATCTTCTTTCTCACTAATAGTATTTTCTTCAGTGGCACCTGTGTCCTCTGCCCCAACATCTGCATCTTTGGCCATGTCTGGGTCTTCATTTGTCACCCCGGGGTTTTCTTCGTCTTGTTGTTCTTCTTCCTCAGCCTCTGTTGTTGGGATGTCCTCTTCCATTGGTATATCTTTTGGTAATGGGGGAGGTATCAGGCCAAGATTTAGTGTTTGAGCCGCAGTGATTACTTCCCCAAATGTTACCTCCGAGAGCAGTGTCTGGAACACGACGGTTGAGGTTACGGTTGCTCTCAAAGGTCCGGTTCCCCCAGCTAATTCCATTTGTTCACTTTGCTTTTGTTAGTCCACTCATGTGTCCTATATCTCTGGGAATTTAGAGATAATTTCTTGTTCTTCCTTTTCCTCTTCTTCTGCCTGCTCTTGTTCCTGGGCAGGTTCTTGTTTTGGAGCTTCCTCTTGTTTCGAGGCTTCAGCCTCTGTCTACTCAATGTCCCCCTGTAAATTCTTGAACTCATCGATTGTAAAAACATCATCAAACTCATCTTGAGGGGGAGGATTTTCCTGGACATCAGTGGGCTCTGGTTCACTCTCTGGCTCTAGGGAGTTAGAAGAGAGGATTTCAACTAATTGGATCTAAGGCATCCCCAACTCTGACTATGCCTTTGGCTTTGGATTGAGTCTCTTCTTCCGCCTAGTGACCAAAGGCGGCCCTGCATCCCTTAGGGCCTACTCCTCTCCTAGATCCACTCTAGTTTCCCTAACCATAAGTGCTACTAATGAAGGGGAAGAAGGAGGACGAATGGGTCTGGTCATGAGCACCGGAGTGGCCAACCGTGTGATTAATTTATCTTTCATTTGTTGGGAAGCTACCAGTGATTATTGTAGTTGCTCCCTTATGGGGACCTCTTTCTCAGTGGGAGTCTGCATTATTCCTTTTCCCTATCTTCCCATGTTGCAGGTGAACTCTTCAATAGTGGGCCCCTCCTGGGCATTCCAGTCCATTGGTTGGTGGGCTAACTTATCAATCCCCTTTGCTTTGTACTTGGGATCTATTGTGGATCCAGAGTCTGAGAAATCCTCTGGAAATCTCTGGAGCTTTAACCTTTCCATCATTCCCATGGTCATTCAGACGTAATGCCAGCTCCAGACTTCCATGTCATCCTGGAAATCTTCCCAGAAATCTTCCATGTGGTATTGGTGGGGGTCTGATGCCCGGGGAAGTGCCAACGCAATTTTGCCATGCAGATCAAAATGCTTCTGCGCCAAGTAGAATTCTGCTAAGTTGTAGCTTTTGAGCTCGTTGTCTGCTTCCTTGGCCATGTCCAGACTACATGAGTAATTCCCATAAGTAATTGGGAGTGGGATGTTGGTCACCTTCAAGGCGTAGAAGGCATGCAACTCCATTATTTGCCTGCAATATTCTAAAAGAATTATCTTGTTCCGACAATGATTGGGTAACAAGTAAGGTTTCCCAGAGAAGCCGATTACTCTTATGTATGTATGCTACTAGAAATGTATATAATAATGGCCATAACTTCTGACCAAATTCATCACCTCTGTGGATAGGCAGTATCCTGCATCTCGGGTAGGTGTGAGCAGGTTGTAATAAATAAAGGCGTCATTCACACAGCAGAAACTGGGGAAACTGGCCTCACATTGGATTTGTGAGAAAAAGTCCCAGGGAGCCTTCTAACCTAGGTCAATCCTAAGTATAGCCCGATGTAAGTAATCCATTGGTGGCAGGCTATTGTTGCGTCAGGGCCCAAAGAACGTAAGAAGTCATATAGAACTTTTGCTTTTGAATCGCCTGTAGAAACTGAGAATCTACATGGTTGGAGATGATGGTGGCCCAATCAAAATATTCTCCCTTGGTGGAGATTCTAAGAAGAAAATAGTACATCCATGCTGAAAATTCTTAGGTGTGGGGTTTCCCAAAGACCTGGGATAGTGCTATTATCCCCATCTAGATACTTTCCTTAAATTCAGACCGGGGAAGTTCTAGCTTCATTCTCTTTGGATCTCTCTTCGGGGTCTTGAGCCAATTATTATTTATGTATATTCAGGTTGCTTCCTCCAGTGGCTTGAACTATGCTAAGGCATCTGCTCTGGTAACCACAGTTGGTTTGTCGAATTGAGGGATCCCCAAGCCCATTTGGAAGGTAGCAATGTCGAGAGACACCATAGGAGTAGGATACCCGGTGGGTTCCGTGGCTGCGAGCATGAAGGCCCAGATAAAAGAGTTGTAATGTTTGTCAAGTGTGAGGATTAAATCCAGAGATTGCATTGAGCATGAAAAATGGGTGGCCTTGAGAATCCTGAAATCCCCGACGTTGATTGCCAGCAGATCCCATGACTGTCACTGAATATACATCATTTTGACCAATGCCTGCATCTCGGGCCATGTTCTGATGTTGGTGTCGGTGATTAATTGAACTTTGGAATCAATCTTTGATCCCATGATGGCTTTGTCCCTCGCATACTTCATGGTGAGAGGCAATTTCTCTAAGGCCCTCTCCATCTTAGATTTTACGGCTACCCTGGTGACTATCGTAGAAGGAAGTTCCAGACTTCTAGGTGGTGAAGATGCAGAAGCCTCAGACATGATGAAAGTGTATTACTCTAAAAAACTACAAGGCAAGGTGATCATCAGAATGTATAGATAAATAATACTCTGGGATCTGGAGATCTTACCACCGCGATGCTTGCTTTCCCTGAAAAGTTAGTTTAGTTCAAAAAATCTTGAAAAGTATATATTTTGCAAACTTGGAAATTTAACCAATACCCAAGCCCGGGGGTCTCATCATACTTAGAAAAAGAAAGACATGGGTTGGGTGAGGGAAAGAGACCCAGAGTCTAGAAAACTAACTGTTAGAAATTGGGCGTGAAAAGTGAGCTATCAGACCCACGTGGCCGTCTCGTGGCTATGCAATAAATGGAAGTTATGGCGACGGCGGTGGAGCCAACTATTTGAATGCATGAAAAGAAAATGCCACTTGGACAATTTTGAATGCATATGTGGGACATAAATGGGATAGTCATTAAGGCAAGTTTATGAGGAGAGAGAAAACTACTTGGTTGAAACCAGTCGAGAGCCGAGTTTCAACCAGGTGGTATCCTGCATGGGACGAGCTCGCGAATTTGGGAACAGAGGAAGCATGATGAGCTAGCTATAAAACCAAGTGGATATACATAGCATATACAACATCTACAACATATATACATCAGGGCTGAATGGTATACACACACAAAATGGAAGGATACACATTAAAATACAACAAATGTACATATATATACAATGCAAAGCCGCTACCTAAACAAAAACTGAAAAATGTACAAGCATATACATCATTTACATTATCTATAGACTATACTACATCTACACAAAGGGAAGACAACCCTCTAGCAGAGCCAACCCACCAACGGGCGGCAAAACCAAACACAGAAACAAACGAAAATGCAAGACAAACACAAGCCAAACAAAAAATGAAAAGCCAGGAAACAGAGAGAAACATAGAAACCAACCTAAAAACCAGAGGGGAAGGAAGAAAAGGTGGTCGTGAACACTCTGCAACAACTCCTACCTTCAAAAGATCAGCCTTCAATCACTAGAAACAACTTACAATTGTTTAGAACAACTTGGAAATAGCTCGCACTAGACTATGCTCAAATCACTGTGATATCGCTCTGAAATTTGCTTGAAACGCTTAAGTGTTTTAATCGTGGTAATTGTGAAAATGATAGGTGATTTATATTTATATCCAGGGTAAAATCAAGTTACCTTTCCCTCTGCAAACTCCGAAATCAAGCTGACCTCCAGACTCTGGGCCCGGGGATTCCATGCGACCATATCTTCTTACGGAAAGAAGACATCGTGGCAGAGAATCCCAAAGTCTGGAGTCCGAATCCTGGACAAAGAATGACCAACTCTAGGACTGGGTCCTAGAGACACAACAAGACAAAACAAAAAGAAAAACCAACACCGCAGAAAAGGAAAACCTGGGGAAGGAAAGCAAGGAAACAAAGGAAAAGGAGAAGGCAAGAGCCAAAAATAGAAAACAAAAAAAAGGGGGACCCAACATTTTTCACACAAAATGTAGGGATGTGGATGCAGGGCATAACAAATGGTGACTATCTGGGATGAATGCCTTAGCTCATTCAAGAACTACATGATCTCTGGTTAGCAAAAATTGGAACAAATCATTACTCAAAAGTATCTTACTTGTGAAGAGTAATGTCTGAGAAAATCTGACCATACGTGATTTAGTCCATGATCTTTTCATCAGTGGTGAAGTGTGTGCTTTGGGAGGAAGCCAAGCCGATGACCTTTGGGAGAAGTAGAGAAGAGGCACTAAGTATATCAAACCCTAAAGTCATCAGATTTGCTCATTTCCCCCAGAGACCAGAGTTTTGTCCCATTTCTTTTTCTTGTTATTTTGTATGTTTCTGGGTGGGAGGGCGGTACTTCTTTCACCATCAAGCTAAAGCTTAGATAAACTCAATGGTGGTACTTCTTTCACCCTTCCACCCACCTCAATATGCTGAATGGGGGAGAAAAACTCCAGACCCAGAAAGAATCTTTTAAAAGTTCAGACTTGGGTCAACCAACTAGTGCAACTGATCTACCCTCAATGTGTCTGATTACTTGTCCCTTATTTTTATTTCACTGATTACCAGACTTCCGGAGATAAATCCGATGAAGATTACTCATAATGTACTACCAAAATTACAAAATAACTTCAGAGACCGAACCGATTCCACCATGTTAACAATATATTCTTAAGTTCACCATGCTAAAGACAATACCCCAGAGATCAGATGTTATGCAAAGCATTCCAATCCTTACAAAAGGGAGAGCAAAATTCCAGAACCTGAAAAGAAGACAAGAAAAGTGAAAACAACCAAAGAAAAAGGGTAGTCCCAGAGGATGGCCAACAAGACTATTTATAAGGCAAGGTACCTCCCAACAAGGCACCGGGAAAGAAATATTTACAAGCCAAGAACTTTACACTAAATACAACTTTGGGAAAATCAACCTTATTTGAAATAATGCTTCAAAAACTATCCATTGATGGGCAATGGGATAGGTTCTCTGGTCATGGTATTAAGATGGTAGGTATTTTCCCCATAGATCTCTGAGATTAGGTATGGCCCGAGCCAGAGCCATTGGAACTTGGTGTGCTTTCCTTTCTTTTTTCGGGCCTTGTCCCACAGCAGGACCAAGTCTGAAATCTGAAAGGCCTTGTATTGGGCTCTTCGATCAAACCATCATTTCATGACTGATTGATGATGCACGAAATTTTCAAGGGTTGCATCTCATTTTTCCTCCATCCATACCAGATTTAGGAGCTGAACCTCCACGATATTATCCCGGTCGCTGAATTCCCACATAAACTGCAAAACTGGGATCTGTAAGTTGATTGGGAATACTGGGTTCTGGCCATAAACTAGATGGAATGGGGATGTTCCCAAGGTGACCTTAATTCAGATGTAATCCGCCTAAAGGGTGAATCTCAACTTTTAGTGCCAATCCCGGGGATTCTATTCTAGCAGGTGTTTGATCACTTCAAGTAAATTTCTGTTCATTGATTCAACAACACCGTTCCCCTAGGGGTAATAGTTGCTGGAAAACTTCAGAGTGATCTTTCAATTATAGGTCCATTCAAGCAATTGTGTTGAAGAAAACGCTGGACCATTGTCACATACTAAAGCAAAGGGCATTCCAAATCTTGTGACGATGTTTTCTTCTAGGAATTTAATAACTACATCTATCGTGTTATTTTTGAAAGGTATAGCTTCAAACCACCGGGTGCAGTAATCAGTTGCAGTAAGGATGTACCAGTGGTTGGCAGATGAGTTAGGGTTGATTTCCCCAATAAAGTCAAATGCCCATTGGGCGAAAGGCCTAGCCTCAAAGACTAGCTGTAAAGGCATAGCCAAATTATGCTCACGATGTGACGTGGTTTGGCAAGTGTGGCATATTCGGACGTGAGTGTAGACATCTTTGAATATGCAAGGCCAATAATATCTGACCCGAAGGATTTGATGAGTGGTGGCGTTAGCTGAGCCATGCCCAGTTCCAAACTGCCCATGGGATTCGTCAATCATTTTCACAGCTTGGTCTCTATCAATGCACCGAAGGTACACTCCTTTTTAGTTCTTGTGGTAAAGCGTAGAGTTTTTTATCATAAAGCGAGCATTTTTCATCTGTAGGGTGTGGCATTTTTTGGGAGGTAACCCTTCCGAACATCTGTTGTTTAACAATAAGTATACCAGATCGATATACCACGGGTCTCGAGTGATAGACTCCACTGTGTAAGTCTGACATTCTATGCGGGGAGTCTCTTCCGCCATTGCTTGAATTAGTCCTTGGCCTCAGACTATCTTCATGGGTTGCATTTCCAAGTCATATTCTTAGAGGATGGCCATCCATTTCCCCTGCCTTTCACCCAAATCACTCTGCATCAACAGAGATTTCACAGCCTGGTCTGGGATGATAGCATGTACTTTGCTCTGAAGAATATAATGCTAGAATTTCTTCACGGCATGAACAAGAGAAAATGCTTGCTTTTCCAGTGATGAGTACCAGACTTTAGCATTCTTAAAGGGGGAGCTCATGAAAGCTATGGGTCGTTCTTCCCCTTTGACCTTTTGAGTCAATACTGTCGCGGTAGAATGCGATGAAGCAAAGGAGTAAATGTAAAATGGAAGGGAGTAGTCCAGACTAGCTAGGATAGGTGCCTCCGTTATCATTTATTTGATCTAGGTGAATGCCCACTTTGCTTTAGGACTCCACTCAATTTTGGTATCCTTTTTCATCATCTCATTGAGTGGCTTGACTATCTCGGTGAATCCAGTGATGAACCGCCGGACAAAGTTGATCTTTTCGAAGAAGGATCGCATCTCTTTCTTGTTGTC
Organism: Thuja plicata; assembly: GCA_018584345.1. NCBI lineage: Eukaryota > Viridiplantae > Streptophyta > Pinopsida > Cupressales > Cupressaceae > Thuja > Thuja plicata. Next base: position 1,065,030 of record MU227252.1, on the reverse strand, counting down.
AGGAAATTGTAAGGTTTAGCAGCACTTCAACTCTCTCAGGGTTAATGGATATACCCTTCTCAGAGATAATATGCGTAAGAAACTTCCCTTCAGTGACCCCGAATATGCACTTCTTGGGGTTGAGGGATATTCCATACCGGTGACATCTCTCGCAGATTTGGGCGAGGTGGGCGGAATGGTCACGCCTGTCCTGGGAAAAGATGGTCAAATCATCCATGTAGATGATTATGCACTAATTCACAAGGCCTTTGAATGCAATGTCCATAGCCTTTTGAAATGTGGCCCTTGCATTAATCAAGCCAAAGGGCATTCTCCTATATGCAAATGTTCCCCACTTGGTGGTGAACGTCATTTTCTCTCTATCTTCATACTTAACCATGACTTGGTTATATCTAGAGTACCCATCCAAGAAAGACATCATTTGGGATCCATTCACTATCTACAACACCTCATCCAATGAGGGAAGAGGATCATTATCCTTCTTGGAGGCTCTATTCAAATTTTGGAAATCCACGCAAAGGTGAATTTCACCGCTCTTCTTTCTAACAGGGACCAAATTGGCAACCCACGTAGTGTGCCAAATTAGAAAGATTATCTGGGCTAATAGAAATTTCTCCACCTCCTGAAAAATTAGAGGCTTGATCAGTGGGTTGACTAGTCGTTGCTTTTTCCAAAAAGGCTTAGCATCAGGTTTCAGGGGAATGGTATGAGTCATAATGGATGTATCGTAAGTTTTCAAATCCTCATATCCCCATGCAATCACATCTATGTATTCTCGGAGAACCACAAGAATCTTCTCCTTCTCCTCAGGGGGCAGGAGGTGCCAATGTGTATCATCTTTTCTTCACCAGACTGGCCGATGTTTACTCTCTTGAATTTCCCTCCCTCAGAGGAGGATGACATCTTTTCCCAGCCTCAAGGGTCCGAGTGAAAGATAGGTTCAAATGCGACCATCCCCTTAGGGATGGTGTTAGTGGGTAGGTCCATGATCCCATCATCTTCATCACCCTATCTAGTATCATCATGGTCTCATTCCTCCACTATCTGGTCCTTGAAGACACCAACATTGGCCATGAAGGCCAAGATATGTTGATCGTCCTCAAAAACCTAAAAGTGGGTGAAATTATCTAGGATGGACAAGGTGGGGATCATCTCAACCGAAAATCTTCAGAGTCATGAGCCGGCCATGGGCTCAAGTGTGTTGGAAAAAATGGGAAGGGCATCCGGGACTAAATTCCATCACTGGGGAATAAGATCAATGTTGAAGGCATCAAAATCTTCAATAAGGCTCCAAGCCCAATTGTGGTATGCGGCCAGTCTCTTGTCATGACATGTATATTGACTATGGACCTATTTAATAACTAACTCTGAATCACCTAGAGCCCGAAGGTGGGTGATCTCTTTCCTTAATGAAAATAAGAGTCCAAGGACCAAAGCCTCATACTCCGTGATGTTGTTCGTGCAGTTGAATTGTAGACTGTATGATGCGAGGAAGGATTTCCCTTATGGGTTGATTAATTCTACTCCATCCCCACAACCTTGTTTGGACTGGGACCCGTCAAACTTAAGGGTCCATAGATCGTTATTTATAGTCTAGAGTTGGGGAGAGGGAGTAGTCTTTGGATTGCATTTGGGAGTCTTGGGAGGAGCTTCCTCCTACACTATTGGCACATGGGTGAGGTTTACCTCCGGAGGGGTTTGGAATTGAGGTTCCTGGGGAAATTGCACTGAAGAAGTGCTTCTAGTAGGAATACTAGGTTCCAGGGAATCATCTGTATGTTCTTTGTTCCGGAAGGCTTCGATGTGCCGGGTAGCGACAGAAAGGCAAGGTTCATACTCTAGCTATGAATGTTTCTGATAGTGTACTCGACACTAAGTGCCAGATAAGAGTGTAGCAGGGGTTGCTGCGGCACCCTGAGAGTTAACCTCAACCCTCAACTTTTCTTCTAGGTCCTGGGTTCTCTGCAAGACTATGGAATCCTCCCCGGGGGTGAAATCAAATATTAAGATTTCAAAGGGTTGGTACATCCCTGGGGAAGTCTCAGAGAAGAAGACCTCACTAACCCTCCCGACTTCGGTAAGGCCCTATTTCATCCAGGGCTCACTCTCAACCTAGATCTTGTTTGATTCTCCTTCCTAGGGGAGCCATAAGTGGGAGAAGTTGGTCGAAAAGTATCCATTTAAGGACTTAGACCAATTGTGACTTAATAACATCCCATAAGTCTCTGGGATGTCCACCACTTGGATATCAATTATGCTGGCTATTCTAGGGTCCTAGATAAGATGTATCCAGACATCTTCAATTCCCCCACCATTTTCACAACAGTTTTATCCAGTTGAATCACTGCGCCATTAGATGGGGTGGGTCAAAATCTGAGCTTCTAGCATATGGATAGGGGCATGATGTTTCTCGAAGCTCCAGAGTCTACTAGGAAGTTGTGTATATTTTTGCCTTGGATATTCAAGCCTAGTAGGAAGGGAGGATCTTCATTATTTCCCTAGAAGACAGCCGCGTTGGTGTCCTCAAAAGAGACAGTCTTGGGTGGGCAACTGACAACTTCTGGGTTTCCCAAGAGCTTCAGAAGAGACTTCTTCTACTCAGGATAGTTTAGCAAAACCTCCATCAAGGTCATGGAGGTGGTATTTTGTTCTAATGCCCTTGTGATATCAAATATTGCTCCTAGGAATTGGTGGCTTCCCTCGGCTGGGTCTTTCACTTGGTTAGAGCTAGAACCTTTTAGAGGGACTGGTCGATCGGTTGTATTGTCCCGGGAGGAGTTTCCTTGGCAGGAGGTGTCAGTGTGTAAACTGGTGCTTTAATAGCCTAGCTCTGAGTATTGTAAGGAGTCCGTGGGCTGGTGAAGGCATTGGCCTCAAAGGTCAGAATCGATTCATCAAAGAATCCTTGCAATTTAGATTATTCTTCATCTTCTCCGGAGGATCCGAAGAAGATGGTCTCACAGGTGAATGCACTGTGAGTTGACTCTTGCACAGGAGGCTCTGGGGGAGTAACATCATGCGATTATTATCTATCTAGTTGGTAGATCATGATGACCTTCTCCAGTGTGACACAGTTTACCTCATTGTGGGAGCCCGTGTCATGCAATCTACACCAATTGGTCACGGGCTAGAAGTCTGCGACTGGTGTGAAATGTGATGGTCCAAAACCACTTTGATTGGCATTTTAGTTTGGAGGCGAGCCTCCAGTATTCACGTTATTATTCCATTGCTGTTGGTTGGGTCGAGGCCCGTTGTTGAAGTTTCTTCCTCCAGCATTATTGTTTCGTTGGCTGAAGAAAATATTCCCTCTTTGGGAATTGGAATTCTGGGGTGTGTAAGACCCCGCCTTCAGCTGACCCATGTCCACAGTCAGGGTGGAAAACATTCACCGAAGGGACTCTACCTCAACAGTCAACTGAGTGTTTGTGTCACAATGTGACGGTTGTTGTTGTTGGTTCCTTGGGAAGGCAACAACATTTGCCAGAGTTGGGGGCGACAATCCTCCAGTCACGGATGACTGAAAGAAGGGCACTCTGGGCGGTTGTGTCTGAGGTTGTTGTGCCTGCTGCAGTTGATTCCAAGGAAATACTTCTAGACCTGGTATTTCCTGAATCTGTGATGGATAAACATACTGGGCCTGCTGGTCTATCGGCGGTGGTGGGGGATTCATTGCCATCACGGGTACACCCATTGCCAGATTGGGGTTATATCCCCTGGCATATACAGTTCTGCTGGGGATCATGTTGAAGGGCGTGCTCTGCCCAATCCCACCTGGGGACTTGTTGAGGCCACAAGATAGTTCTAAGGTTAGGTTGTAAACCTTCGCCAAAGTATCCTGGTCGCCCACGGTGGTTATTCTTTAGAGGAGAGTGGCAACGAAGGGGTCCATCGCATTGAGATAGGTCTGTATGGTTACTTTCGGGGATGGAATGAAAGGGCCCGTGCACCGCTTCAAGGTGCATTAGAATCGATGATTGAATGCTGCAAGGGGTTCATTGGGTTCCTTTCTAATGGAAATGAATTGGCTGTGAGACCAAGCTGGGTCCACATGTATGCGAAAGGCAGCCAAGAAGACATCCTCCATGTCCTACCAACTATTGATGGAGTTGGCGGGAAGGTTTAGGTACCAGTTTAGCTTGCCCTGTCCCAGGGACAGGGGAAACATCCGGGTCACAACATCTTCATGTTAGATCCGGTGTCAATTCATGGCATCTTTGTATGCCTGTAAATGTTCTTCTATAGTTCGTGATCCTAAGTGCTCATATCATGGGAAAATATTCTCCGGGTGCGAGGGTAAGTCGTTGGCTACGCCCAAAAAAGTTCCCATAGGAGACCCGGTGTTACTGAAGTATGCAGCTATTGGGGGAATTGGATTTTGAGTAGTTTGAGCACTAGTTCTCGGGATTATCTGAGAAGTTTGGATATTCTGAGGTATACTAGACCCCCAGATAAAAGTGGCTGGTGTGGTTTTTGGGGTCCGTTTCTTTCGAGCGGGAGGCTCGAGTTTGACAAACCTTCTAGGGTTTGGGGCTGACCTAAGGATTCTTTCAAATTTTGCTGGGGAGAAAGACCCAATCCAATCGAAGGCTTGAATCCTAAAACTATGGCTTGGGGAACCCTCAGGAGGTGTAAAATTAGAATCTTGAGAGGGGGACGAGTTCATGCCCTCCTTCTAGTGCTAGTTTCTGTTGATGGGACTTTGGTGACCGGGTCCGATAGCAGATGTAAGTTGTCACCGGGTACCGGCCAACTTTGCCTGCAAAGGTTTTCTGGGGAAATGAGATTCCCTGAGCCTCCAAGCACCTGAGGGTCTGGTCTTGACAGTGCGAGACTCAGTTGGGAGATGTGACTATTTTTGAGGGGGATAGCTAGTTTCTTTAACTTGTTCCCTCCGGGGATTCAAATTGGTGAGGTTTTCCCAAGCATTTTACACTTAGCAAATAAACTGAAAAAGATCCTGTAGAGTTAGAAATATTCAATCTGCCTATAGTTATGTTTAAACATTCAATACATCAATAATGCTCTGATATACTACACTAAATACTGAAGAAATACACAACTATCAGTTCATATTTGATCGGTAGCAAGGGAAAGGAGGTCATTAATCTACTTAAAGTATCAGAGCAGAAGACATGAAGAACATTAAACATAAAATACCATTAACTTAGAAGACAAAGTGCCAACAACGTCATTGCAAGAACTCTCTCTTCTTCATTAACATTACTTCTAGCGAGCACTGGTGCATGGTATAATGGACGCTCCAAGGGAGCATCTAACTACTAAAAGCTGAAAGACCAAGGAGCATTGAGCTCTGCAACTGAAATGAAAATACTGCTTTCTATTACTACAGACTGCAAAATCATCAATTTTGTTGTCCCTTGGAATAGAGCCAGACTTATTATTTATACACATTTTCCTTCTAACCCTAACCCTAACCCTATTTTACATCTTTCCATAAAATATATTATTTGGTGGCCGGTAATACCTGCACCACTTTACAAAAGACCTCGAGGCGGAGAAGGTATGACATGTCAGAAGAATAAGACAAGAAGATGGAGTGGAAGAATTGGCCTCAAGAAGAGAGCCAGGAAGGAGAAGGAAGAAATATGATCCCTTGTGGATCGAGACTACATGCCTCATAAATTAGAAAAGTGGTGCCCTATCTCCAATATGCCAGGTGTACTTCTAAAATGACACCTCAGGAAGACCCATTGTCAGAAAACCTCTTATCAATTAAACATCCCTTAATGTAGCTATCTACCTTCCGACAACCTTCGACAACCTTTATTAACTACTTTGAAAGTGACCGGTCGGCCTTGGGGACCGGGACACGGGTCACCAAACAAATACAAAATATGGGATCCAGAACTCCGGGGTCCGGGAACTTACATTCTGAAAGAATAAAGAATACAAAAATACTTGGGTTTTCTCCGGCTCCCAGAGAATCTCTACTATTGTTTATTGTCATTAAAGGTCTGGAGGAGATGGGAGATTCCATCTTCATCAACTTCTTTAAGGCCAACCCACCGGTACTTAGCCACCTCAATCTATTCCCCCAGGTCCAGAACATTTCCCTTAAACTCATCGGCCATTTTTGCCGCATCATGGCCACTAAGTACCATACGAGTGATTCTCATCATTTGGGCACCATCTACTCCCTCCGGGGATTGATACCTTGATTCCATTAGCTCATCAAACTTCCCCAAGATGTACTCCTCCAGTGTGCAATTGTCAGTTCTGAAAGGATCAGCTCTGGAAACCTTCGTAACAAAAGACTTGTATAAATTGAAAGAATATTGTACTGCATTGATTTTCTCCCATAGAGTCCCCACCAGTTTCTTGATTACCCCCAATGTGAGGTCAAGTCTGGAGTGCTAGGTTCTCACAAAATTGAATGACTCCTCCCCCAAAATTTCAGATTCGGAGACAATCTCCTCCCTAAGGCTGATGAGTTCTTCCAACTCAACTTTCCATGCCTCATATTTTTTTATATCCCCCTCCCATATGTTGATGATAGTCTCAGCCTGGTGTAAGATGTGGTAGGCCACATATAGATCTGGGAGGGTGGATACCAAGAAATGCCAGACATTTCCCACTTGTAGGGCAACCCATTCATCGACCGCTTGGGCTTTCTTATTTATCACCCACAGTGAATCTACATCGCTTTCTAGAAGTGGTATATCTGATGTAGAGGCCCCTAGAGGAATAACGCTGATAGGTCAGGCTAGCTCAGTTAGCAACCCCACAAGGTTCCCATTTTTCTCCTTTTCTGCTTTGAGCTTCTGAGCCTCCTTTTCATAGCGAGCCTCTACTACCTTGGCTGCCTCTTTTAACAGGTCTACTTCACCCTATTTTCGCTTCTTCCCCAGCGATATATCCATGATGTTATAATCTCTAGCCTCTGCCATTGCTTTGTCAGCATCTGGGGAAGGTGTTGTTATCACTATGAATGTCTCTTTACCTGACTCAGTCTGAAGGGTGTGGACTGTCCGGGGTTTCTTGGCCTTTGGTGGGTTCTGTGCCTGGGCCATCATCTCTGCTAAGGAAAGGTGAGATCAGGGCATTGCTGGAGGTGCCTTTCTCTTTCTGGTTTCTATTAACCATGGGGGCGGTGGGGGTGGCTTGTTAGCCAAAGTGTGCTCCTGCAACTTCTCCCCAACATCCTGTTGTGCCTCTTTAGTATTACGAGTCTCCCCTGGCTCCTTTCTTGTATCTTCTTTCTCACCAGCAATATTTGCTTCGGTCGCACCTGTGTCCTCTGCCTCGGCGTCTACATCTTTGGCCATGTCTGGGTCTTCATTTATTGCCCCAGGGTTTTCTTCATCTTGTTGTTCTTCTTCCTCAGCCTCTGTTGCTGGGATGTCCTCTTCCATTGGTATATCTTTTGGTAATGGGGGATGTATCAGGCCAAGATTTAGTGTTTGAGCTGCAGTGATTACTTCCCCAAATGTTACCTCTGGGAGCGGCACCTAGAACACGGTGGCTGAGGTTACAGTTTCTCTCGAAGGTCCGGTTCCCCCAGTTGATGCCATTTGTTCACTTTTCTTTTGTTGCTCCACTCCTGTGTCCTGTATCTCCAGGACTTTAGAGATAATTTCTTGTTCTGCCTCTTCCTCTTCTTCTACCTGCTCTTGTTCCTGGGCAGGTTCTTGTTCTGGAGCTTCCTCTTGTTCTGGGGCTTCAGCCTCTGTCTGCTCAATGTCCCCCTGCAAATTCCTGAACTTGTCAGTTGTAAAAACATCATCAAACTCATCTTGAGGGGGAGGATTTTCTTGGACATCAGTGGGCTCTGGTTCCCTCTCCAACTCTGGGGAGTCAGAAGAGAGGATTTCAACTTGTGGGATCTGAGGCATCCCCAGTTTTGGCTCTACCTTTGGCTTCAGATTGAGTCTCTTCTTCTGCCTAGCGACCAAAGGTGGCCCTGCATCCCTTAGGGCCTGCTCCTCTCCTAGATCCACTCCAGTTTCCCTGACCATAAGCGCTGCTAATGAAGGGGAAGAAGGAGGACGAATGGGCCCGGTCATGGGCACCAAAGTGGCCAACCGTGTGATTAATTTATCTTTCATTTACTGGGAAGCTACCAATAATTGTTGTAGTTTCTCCCTTATGGGGACCTCTTTCTTAGTGAGAGTTTGCATTATTCCTTTTCTGCTATCTTCCCTTTGCGAGGAAGTTCCAACTCCTGAGGTTAACTTTGGCACCAGTTGGGCAGCCCTATAGACACTCCCAGGGCACACCTTCTTAAAGTAGGCGTGGCTATGTTCGACCATGCTGTGGGTGAACTCTTCAATAGTGGGCCCCTCCTGGGCATTCCAGTCCACTGGTGGGAGGGCCAACTTATCAATCCCCTTTGCTTTGTATTGGGGATCTATTGTGGATATGGAGTTTGAGAAATCATTTGGAAATCTCTGGAGCTTTAACCTTTCCATCATTCCCATGGTCATTCAGACATAATGCCAACTCTGGACTTCCATGTCATCCTGGTAATCTTCCCAGAAATCTTCCATGTGGTATTGGTGGGGGTCTGATGCCTTGGGAACTGCCGACACAATTTTTCCGTGCGGATCAAAATGCTTCCGCGCCAAGTAGAATTCTACTAAGTTGTAGCTTTTGAGCTCGTTGTTTGCTTTCTTTTCCGCGGCCAGACTGCATGAGTAATTCCCACAAATAATTGGGAATGGGATGTTGGTCACCTTCTTCAAGGCGTAGAAGGCATGCACCTCCATTATTTGCTTGTAATATTCTAAAAAAATTATCTTGTTCCCATAATGCTTGGGTAACAAGTAAGGTTTCTTAGAGAAGTCGGTTAATCTTATGTATGTATGTTGCTAGAACTGTATATAATAATGGCCATAAATTTTGACCAAATTCATCACCTCTATGGATAGGTGGTATCCTGCATCTCGAGTAGGTGTGAGTAGGTTGTAATAAATAAAGGCATCATTCACACGATAGAAACTGGGGAAACTGGCCTCCCATTGGATTTGCAAGAAAAAGTCCTAGGGAGCCTTCTGACCTGGGCCAATCTCAAGTATGCCTAATGTAAGTAATCCATTGGTGGCAGACCATTGTTGCGCTAGGGCCCAGAGAATGTAGGAAGTCATATAGAACTTCTGCTTTTGAACCGCCTATAGAAATTGAGTATCTACATGGTTGGAGATGATGGCGGCCCAATAGAAATATTCTCCCTTGGTGGAGATGCCAAGTAGAAAATAGTAAATCCATGCTAAAAATTCTTGGGCATGGGGTTGCCCGAAGACCCGGGATAGTGCTATTATCCCCATTTGGATACTTTCCTTAAATTCAGACTGGGGGAGTTCTAGCTTCATTCTCTTTGGATCCCTCTTCAGGGTCTTGAGCCAATTGTTATTTATGTATATTTGGGCTGCTTCCTCCAGCGGTTTGAACTATGCTAAGTCATCTACTCTGGTAACCACAGTTGGTTTGTTGAATTGAGGGATCCCAAGCCCATTTGGAAGGTAGCGGCCTCGAGAGACACCATAGGAGTAGGATACTCGGTGGGTTTCGGGGCTATGAGCATGACGACCCAAACAGAAGAGTTGTAATGTGCTGCAAGTGTGAGGATTAACTTCAGAGACTGCACTAAGCATAAAAACATGCGGCCTTGAGAATCCCAGAATCCCCGACGTTGATCGCCAGCGAATCCCCAGACTGTCGCTGAATATACATCATTTTGACCAAGGCCTACATCTCGGGCCATGTTTTGACGTTGGTGTTGGTGATTAATTAAACTTTGGAATCAATCTTTGATCTCATGATGGTTTTGTCCCTTGCATACTTCATGGTGAGAGGAAATTTCTCTAAGGCCCTCTCCATCTTAAATTTTACGGCTGCCGTGGTGACCGCTATAGAAGGAAGTTTCAGACTTCCAGGTGGTGAAGATGCAGAAGCCTCAAACATGATGAAAGTGTATTGCTCTGGAAACCTGCAAGGCAAGGCAACCATCAGAATGTATAGATAAATAATACTCTGGGATCCAGAGATCTTACCACCGCGGTGCTTGCTTTCCCTGAAAAGTTAGTTTAATTCAAAAAATCTTGGAAAGTATATATTTTGCAATCTTGGAAATTTAACCAATGCCTGGGCCTAGGGGTCTCATTATACTTAGAAAAAGCAAGACATGGGTTGGGTGAGGGAAAGAGACTCAGAGTCTGGAAAACTAACCGTTAGAAATTGGGTACAAAAAGTGAGCTGTCAGACCCACGTGGACGTCACGTGGCTATGCAATAAATGGAAGTTATGGCGATGGCGGCGGAGCCAACTGTCTGTACGTACAAAAAGTGGAGGCCACTTGGATAGTTTTGAATGCATACATGGGATGTAAATGGGACAGTCATTAAGGCAAGTTTATGAGGAGAGAGAAAACTTCTTGGTTGAAACCAGTCGAGAGTCGAGTTTCAACCAGGTGGTATCCTGCATGGGACGAGCGCGCGAATTTGGGAACAAAGGAAGCACGACGAGCTAGCTATGAAATTGGGCAGATGTACATAGCATATACAACATCTAAAAAATATATACATCAAGGCTGAAAGGTATACACATGCAAAATGGAAGGATACATATTAAAATATAGCAAATGTACATATATATACAACGCAGAGCTGCTACCTAAACAAAAAATAGAAAATGTACAAGCATATACATCATTTACATTATCTACAGACTATAATACATCTACATAGAGGGCAGACAACCCTCTGGCGGAGCCAACCCACCAACGGGCGGTGAAACCAGACATAGAAACAAACAAAAATGCAAGACAAACACAAGCCAAACAAAAAATGAAAAGCCAGGAAATGGAGAGAAACAAAGAAACCAACCTGAAAAATAGAGGGGAAGGAAGAAAAGGTGGCCGTGAATTCTCTACAACAACTCCTACCTTTAAAAGATCACCCTTCAATCACTAGAAACCACTTACAATTGTTCAGAACAACTCAGAAATAGCTCGCACTAGACTCTGCTCAAATCGCTGTGATATCGCTCTGAAATTCGCTCGAATCGCTTAAGTGTTTTAATCGCGGTAATTGTGAAAATGATAGGTGATTTATATTTATAGATAGGGTAAAAGCAAGTTACCTTTCCCTCCATAAACTCTAGAATCAAGCTGACCTCCGGACTCCAGGCTTGAGGATTCCATGCGACCATATCTTCTTACGGAAAGAAGACATCATGGCAGAGAATCCCAAAGTCCGGAGTCCAGATCCTGGACAAAGAATGACCAACTCGGGGATGGGGTCCCGGAGACACAACAAGACAAAACAAAAAGGAAAACCAACACCATGGAAAAGGAAAACCCGAGGAAGGAAAGCAAGGAAACAAAGGAAAAGGACAAGGAAAGAGCCAAAAATAGAAAACAAAAAAAAGGGAGACCCACCATTTTGCACACAAAATGTAGGGACGGGGATGTAGGGCATAACACATAGCCTTATACCATTTAAACATCTTGAATGCTTCGGATTTATCTTTTAAAAATATGACTGTCATCATTCTAGAGTAATCATCAATAAAGAGAAAAAAATATCTATCTCCATAATAAATATTTGTCCTCATTGGTCCACATAAATCAGTATAGACTAATTCTAGAATTTTATTAGATGTATGGGTTTTACTTTTGAAACTAGACTAATTCATTTTATCTTTTTGACAATTCTTGCACATGATGTTGTCTGGCTTTTTCATCGTCGGTAAGCCTCTTACATTTCCCCTTCTGCTTATTTTCATCATGTTGTCAAAATTCAAATGACACAACCTTTTGTGCCACAACCATATGTCTTTGTTTCTAGTCATTAAGCAAGTGGTGTTAGTATCATTCAGATAGAATAAGTTACCTTTAGTCTGTTCATCGGTACCAATCAGTTTTCCTGATTCATTGAAGATCTTTTCCTTCTTATTCTCAAATGCTACTCCGTGACCTGAATTATTCAGCTAAGAAACACTCAACAGATTATAATTCAATCCTTTTACCCAATAAGCATTTTCACATTTAATCAGGTTATTCAACATTATAGTTCCTTTACCTTCAGCTGGACAAGGTGTATCATTACCCATTCTTACTGTTCCACCATTAAAATACTCAAAAGTGTTAAACTTTTTCTTATCACCGGTCATGTGGTGAGTGCAGCCACTATCTATAATCCAGATGTCATTCTTGCTAACCTTAGATATGAGTGCAATTTTTACATACCTTTTATCTTCATCTAAATCATCCTTCATAGCTAAAAATACCATCTCTATGTCTTCATCAAGTTTGGTGTCAGTATCTTCATCTTTGCAAGTAGCTAGGTATCTAGCCTTCTTTCCTTTGTCCTTGTAGTCTCGGGTATCTCTTCTTTCTGATTGTTAGTAACCTCTGTAATCTTTGTTATCACCTCTGTTAGATTTCTTCTCAAAAGATCTATCATTACTTCTGTCATCTTTTCTTCTGTTAGGACATCTTGCAGCAAAGTGTCCAATCTCTTTACAATTAAAGCATACAAGTGGTAACTTGCCTTTGTATTTACCTTTGCCTCTCTGCATTCTTCTAGCCATAGGTGCTTCTATTTTATCTAGATCTTCTTCTTCACTTTCACTTTCACTATCTCTTCTAGATGTGTGTCTATGACTTGATTTGCTTATTCTAATAGAAGACTTAAATGCAGACTCTAAGTTTGGTAAGAGACTATTATCAAAGTTGTTCATCTCAAATGAAATCAGTCTACCAATTAAACTATCAAGAGTAACTGTATTGTTTGCTATTTCTCTCATTTCTTGAATGGTAGAAACTCTAATAGCATATACAGGTAGTAAGGTTCTTAAGATTTTACTTACCACTATCTCCTCTTCAAGTGTAACTCCAACTCCTCTTATAGAATTGACTACTTTTATCCTTGTGTTGTACTATGTGATGTTTTCTCCTTCTTTCATTCTGAGATTGTCAAATTTTCCTCGAAGGCTTTCTGTCTTGGCTCTCAGAACATTTGTATCACCTCCATGTACAAGCTTCAGTTTGTCCCACATCTTCTTTGCAGTTTTGCAATCCTTGACATCTTCAAATTCAACATCAGAGAGTGAGGAAGAAATCTCTATAACCATGCAGTTGTGTTCATGCTTCTCTCTCAATTGATCTACTGTCAATACTCCTGTAGGAAACACATATTCAGTATCTAGGAATTGGATAACATCACTATCAATACTTGATAAGTGGAGTCTTATCCTTCTTTTCCATGAAGTAAAGTTGTCTTTGTTTAACTTGGGCACATCTCGTCTGTTCAGCTTGTGATCTTGACTTAGGTCTTGAAACCTTCCTTTCTAAGAACACAAGCTCTGATACCAATTGTTAGTAATAACTGAGAGAGGGAGGGGTGAATCAGTGGCCTCAAAATTTTGTCCTTCAAACATTTAACCACCAATCAAATAAACCTCAGATTATTAAGTCCCTACAAGATGCATGCCATGAAATACTTATAATGATTTAACTGTCTGTCAGTTTTCCTTGTCTGTCCTTATTCTCCTTGATTACGGATAAGCAGTATAACTATTTACCAAAACTCAGTAAATAAGCAGAGTATACTGATCAACCTAGTGTTAACAATGTCAGATACAAAACAATAAAGAAATGAATCATACACACATAACACATGAATTTTTAACATGGAAACCCTGTTAAGAGAAAAACTATTGGGACTGGTACCACAAATTTTCACTCTTCTGAAGTGAGCCCTGTTAGGAGCCAACCCTGTTAAAGGTTACAAAAACACTATTAAGTGCAACCTTGTTAGAGGATTTTATACATAGAGGTTGTCACTTAGTATCAGGCATCTATTGCTACCATCCTTGAATCAACCTCCTTCTTAGACTGTCAATAGGTATTGAGCAAGTCCAATTCTACTTTCATGAATCAACCTTTTTGGTACTCCTTGAGATGTACCTCAATATATAGAAGATTGTTAAGTCCTTCTCTATTAAGAGACTTGATGCTTCAATGGTTAAACTGAAACACTATGACCTGTTCATGACGCAACTTTGAATTGTAGATTTTTAGATCTGTTTAAGTACATTACCTCTTTGATCAATGTATCAATTCAATTCTTTGTGCTCCACAGTTTCTGCTCTGTGATGTTGTGCTTCATTGTTCGCCAGTGTCTGTAGAATTCTTTAGCTCTCCTTTAGCTTGATTGATCAGAACTATATGGAGTTATTCTTCATCAGTTTCTCTTCAACATCCTATTTTTATTCACTCCCCTTATTCCCATTTGTAAATGAATTAAGCTTGTCTCTTATATAGACATGATATTTACTATTTCTTGATTCTTGATTCTTGGTGTGAAAAACAATCAAACCAATTTGATTTAAAGCATAACTCCTAATTTATCTCATAGTTATGTTCTTTCTAACTATACAAATCTTTAAATCAACCACTTAACTCTGGTCACATAAAACAAAGAAAACAACCAGTTAAGTCTATCTTTAGCTCTTGCCAGCTAGATATTTTGTTATTTTCTAAACTGTCTATTCCGTCGGTCATCTCTATAGTTAGTTATCAGTGACAATTGACACTTCCATCTGCATGACTCCAGTTAGCTTCAGGATCTCCGTCCATTAGGCATCATTGGATTTTTACTCGTCCAACAACTCTATTTTTAGCTCGTCGGGCATCCTGTGGTTTTGCTTCGTCGGGCAACACTGTCTTCTGCTCGTCGGGTATCACTGTGACTTTTCTTCTTTTCCTTTACCGATGGTGTGCACCCCGTCAGTGTTATCTGTCACTTAGTGAATACTTGACTTTTATGCATTGTTGAAAGCATAACCTTTGTTCCATTGATTCTCTAAAGTCTTTGGCATTATGTACATGACCGTACAGATGATATCAAGTTGACATCAATGACAATACAAACCATTAACTGAATTAATGCCTTGCATTATCTTCAACTTAACATTATCAAACATTCAATCAGTTACATGTCATCATTCCTAAGGCATTTTATACCTAAAAAATCCACTTCAGATTCATATCACAGTTTAGTACAGTTTCCAGATTCCCATTTTAGGTCATTACAACTTCTTGTATGTTTTCCGCCAGTCTTTATTTTTCAAAAATGTCTATATTTTCTTATTTCCATTTCATTCTTAATCATAGTCATTGAAGGAAATGCATTATCCCACTTAGTACTTGGAATTGAATTTGAGCCTAGTGGAGCATCTTCCTTCTAAATTATGCATTAAGAAAAGGTGGACAATCCCTTACATTACACCCCCTCATTTAACCACCTTTTCTTTATGTAAATTTTTGGTGAACCTGGGGAATGACATTTCAATTTTAATTTTGGTGTTAGATCCCCTTTATATGCATTGGATCTACACTTTTTATTTCATATTTATTGTAGTGTCCTAAAAATTTATCACCTATAATTGGATGTTCTATTATGCCCCATTTTGGAGATTTTAAGATCTGAGGTTTGTTATGCTTGATCCTAGCAACCTGATTCTTCTTTTCCCACATCTACCCTATCATCCTAAAACCCAGTTCAAATTTGGGTTGATTTTCCTAGGCACATAAATTTTTAGACATTATATACCCTAGAACATAATGTTTAGATGTTACGTTCTTGTTTGTTTTGGCTCAAATTTGGCTCAGAGCCCTGTGTTGGGGTTTTAGTGGGAAATCAGATCACTTGGTTGGCCTATCTTATTTTTGAATCCCAAAATGTAGGATGAGGTATATAGACACATTATCTCTTCTCATTTTAGGAGGCATTCGTATACATTCATGATAAATTGCGAGCAACCAAGCATTTTCAAGAGATCAAGCAATTGGATTCAAGATTTGAAGGCAAGCATCCAAGATCTAGTCTTTCTTCAAGCATCCAATTAAAATTGAAGGAAATATTATCCATTATATAAATATTCTCTCCCATTCAAATTCCAAATAGAGGAGTTCACAATCAAACAAGGATATCCTTCCTTCTATCCACAATAATTCTTCCTTCATTGCAAGTGATTATCAAGCATATCTACATTGAAGATCTAGGAGTGTCATTCATAGATCCGTGCATTTGTGAGAGAATCCTTGACTCCTTTATACATTCCAATGTCAATGACTTCAATTCAAGAAACATTCAAGCATATTCATGAATATGAGTGATTTCTACAGCTATTCACGAGGGTTTATGCAAGGTGAATCAAACATTTACCTTTTTACATACATTTCCTTATGCAATATCCTTTCATTTTCAAGGTGTATTCATAAAAAGGGATTTGAGCAAGGAAAAACCCTTTTACCCAACCCTTTCCCCATTTTTATGTGTGCAAGAATAGGTTATGAAGCTGTTAGAATTTTTTTGGAAAAAAATCAGGAATAGTCAGAGAAACCCTACAAATTTCAGTCAAAAGTACTAGGCACATAATGTATAAAACATTTTGTACACTGCAATTAAAGCCCAAATTGAAATCATGGGTCAGTGCAATAGTCTAGACCTCGATTTAGCTAAGTTATGGTTTATGGCAGTCAATTATCAATCTATAATTTCTAGATCTGTCTATATTTGCATATTTATCTTCCTTCGTCACATTGTCATTTTCATTTTCCTCTTTCCATTTCACAATTTACACATTTTTAGGGAAGGATCATTGTCCCATTTAGCACTTAGGTCCTACTTGAGCCTATCGAGACATCTTCCTTCTGAGTGTGCAAGTTAGAAAAAGAGTAATCTACCCCTTTGTAATCCTTCCCTTTTCTCATTCTACATTTTTGTTGAACCTAATGTATGACATTTCCTCTTCTAATTTTGGTGGTTAGATATCCTTTGTTTCCATGTTGTGCTTCTAGGTTCACCTCATGTATATTTTTGGTGAACTCGACGCATGACATTTCTATTCTAATTTTTGGTGTTTTTAATTAAATGTGCAATTGTGCTTAGTTTATGAGTGTTTTCATATCTCTTTCAAAGTTTATATTAACATTAGATCTATTTACCTTTCTTTTTCTTGTGCTTGAGTGTTATCACATTGAGTCCTACCTATAGCATTCTGGTTAGAATAATTCGTAGACTTATGGGTTCCTTTGATCTCGAGTACTCTTTGTTTCCTATGAATCTTGATGAGACAAACATGCATACCATGATATTCCTCCTATTATTGAGAACAAATCTTCCCACTCTTCTCATGATGAAGAAGAGACCTTATGAGTTCCTCCTATGCAAGTGCAAAATCTTTCCCATGACTTTGAAAATTTGAGGAATAGTTAGGACAAGAGAACTCCAATCCCAAGATCATCTTCATAGTAGAGGGTTTGAGGAAGATAATTCACACTCATGAACATGGTGTTAACATCTTGTATAGTATCTCTCATCTTATTGATAACAATGTCAAACTTATTAAAGATTGTTCTCAAGAACTAGGCTTAGAAACTTAAAAATGACGAATTGCTCTTACACAACGAATTTACTAACATTCTTCTTAAATTAATAAATAACCTTTGTTATTTAATTAATTTGCATCTTTCTAATATATCCTAAGTTCAAATTCATCATTTCTTTTCAATTTCATAATTAAGTGATTTTAATTAATTACTTAATTATTAAATGTCTAAATCAATGTTCATCAAATATTCTGCTGTAAATTAATTAAATAATTAATATTATTTAATTATTCCCTGTATCATTTAATTAATTAAATAAATACATTATTTAATTAATATTCCCCTTTTTCTTATTATTACCCCCGTGTAATAATTACAATTAGTAAATCAAATCTCCCCTCATAATTAAATAAATGATTTTTTTATTGAGACTAATTATTCCTCTATAAAGTAATTAAATACTTAACATTATTTAATTATTCTTTGTAATACTTCAATTAATTAAATAACTACATTATTTAATTAATATTCCCTCTTTGTGATTATTACACATAAAAATTACATAAATCAAATCTCCACTCATAATTAAATAAATGATATTTATTTAATTAAACTAATTTTCCTCTCATTTATATTCCCCATGCGCAAATAAATAAATTCTTTTATTTATCTAATCATTTTATTTCTTCCACTTTTGAGCAATACTAAGTTTCAGTTCACTCTTCATTCACCTTCTCTCTAACTGATCAATCAAATCAATTATCTAGTCTACAATCTAATCAATTTAGGCAACTCCTTAATCAATCCACTTCACTGACCAATCTATATCTTAACTCTTCAATTTATTTAGTTAACCAATTAATCAAAATCGTTAGCTATTCAATCTATTTAGTTGACAAAGTAATCAATTTTGTTAACTCTCCAATCTATTCTCTTAACAAATCAATCTAATATGTTAACAAGGCAATCAAGTAAGTTAACTCTCCAATTAATCAGAGTTTAACTCTTCAATCACTGCCAATCAGTCTTGTCAATAGTGGAATCTTGATTGAAACCCCAAAAATCTTATAAATAGAGAGCTTGTTTCTCATATTTGGTAACCACACACACGCTTCGAACTCTTATGTTGGCACATCGAGCACTCATTCTAAGAGCCCACATTGCATCAAGAAGGAGAATAACAAAGGAGGATTTTTACTGGTTTGCATTTACATTTGTTGAAATGGATTTCATTATTTGATTGTTTATGCATCTCTTTATTGTCATATCCTCGTTTGATTATTGAAGTTTTTGTACTAACTGTTATTGATCAATCTTCTGTGCGGTAAGATTACAACCCAATTGCAGGTTATTCCCCGACTTCTAAACTACCCCAATTACAAATGGTGAACCCGACATGAAGCACCCAACTTCTTTAATCTGATTTTTTTTCATAATGTACATGCATAGGCCAGATCAACGCACTTATTAAAACACAATGACACACTTTATGCTTTCCAGCGATGCACTTTATGCTTTCCAGCAACACACTTTATGCTTTCCAACAACGTATTTTTCGTATTGATTCACTGCAATTGTAAGGTATACATTTATGTGTTTTACATTAAGTTTGTCAGATTTTAGTCAAAATTCAAAACCTAGTGTAGGAATTTTTGATACTAATGTTTTCTTTATAGCTTGTAGCATGGAAACAATCTTAACACTTTTAATATAACAATCAATTCATTTGTCTTTTGGTGCATAAAAATGAACAGTATATGCTCAAACATCACAAATTCATATTTGATTTTGGTACTTAAAATTGACGTGGGGGTTAACAATTGAACACGACAAAATACATTTGAGATTGGTGCATTTAAAATTGAATGAGCAAAATCTCATTTGGTTTGGTGCTTAAAAAGAATAATGCATGCCCAAACATCACCTCATTTGTATTTTGGTGCTTAAAATTGACGTGGGGGTTAACAATTGAACAAGGCAAAATGTATTTGTGATTGGTGCATTTAAAATTGAACAAGCAAAATCTCATCTGATTTGGTTCTTAAAAAGAAAAATACATGGCCAAAAAACACCTCATTTGTATTTTGGTGCTATAAAATTGATGTATGGTTAAAAATTGAACAAAGGCAAAGTACTTTTGGATTTGGTGCATAAAATTGAACAAACAAACTCTCATATGGCTTGGTGCTTAAAAGTGAACCCATGTGCTTGTATGGTTGATTGGTATATTATCTAACATTTGACTTTTAGTGCTTAATTCAATTAACCTTGTGTTTTGAGTCTTTGGTGTGCTTGCACAATCGGTTAGATTAGCAACCATTTTATTTTTTTAGAGAGGCTTTTCTGGGTAATGCGCTTCTTCCTTAGAGGACGACCTCAAACCGGTAAATCTTTTCGGTTGGTATATAAAAGACATGGTGCAAACCCCAAAATTGTTTTATATCTAACAAAGATTAGGCGAGTTGTATGGATGATAGCTCAGATTGGGCCTACGTGCCTAAGGAGTCGACATGGTCCACTAGAGACTTAAGTGTCTCACACACGTACAAATTGATTGGGGAGACACCACGAATCTGACTACAACCCTATTAATTATAAGTCACCTAGTTCACCTCTGAATCATTTTCTTAATATAGTGCAAGGGGAGGGAAAAATATCCCCCCACTAGATTCCCATCATATGTGTTCCATGGTATTGTGTGAGTAAAAGAGATCTTCATTAGAAAAACAACAATACCTGGAAAAGGAAAAAACACGAGGACTTACAACATGGTTCATGTCCTAGTAGTGTGAAAATTGTTGTGTTAGATGATGGACATCAAAAGAAATGGGCCTATAATATTACATTTGAATCTAATTTGACCTTATATTAGAATGACTGTTTCTATTTTTTCATTGTGTTGGACCGTGTGAAAACTTGTAACTTGAAAAATTTATTGAACATAAATTGATCGTTTATTTTTTGAGTCAGTCCTATAGCTATATTGAGTGTGTAATTTCTGTGTTTGAAACATCACCAAAAAAATTGTCCTACGGAGAAGAAAACAAAATCAACATGGGTCCTAAACACACCACTTGACTTTTATCCAAAGTTTCTATGATCGACATCCTAGTCTCAACCTTGCAATACATCATGCATTTTTGTATCATCTCTAGTTTAGAGCCTTGCATAGTCATTTACCTTTCTACATAGTCATCATTTTTAGTCTCAAAAATCCAAAAAATCCAAAAAACATAGCTTGCATATTCTAGGGGTTAAGTATTACACTTTCTAGAGTCATTTGCCAAATTAGGAGATGCATATTTTTAGGACATTCCTATACTGGTCTTGTGTTTTATCTTGACTTTGGTTACCATCTTTATCTACTTGCCTTGGCTTAGGCACTAGTCATTTTGGTCAACACTTGTCTTATTCATAAACATCATTAACAAAATTTAGTACTCTTTGTTCCACCTTTTAAAGTCAAGATAGTCCTCATTATCATTTGGGTCTTTTCCTTAGAGGGTTTACCTTTGAAGTTTCTAGAATCTCTCTTAGGTTACAATACCTACACTTTAGGCATCATCTTAGTCATTCAATCCTAGTTTGCATTAACATCCCAAAATAAAAAAAAATAAAAAAAAGTTTACCTTTTTATCATTTTGCTTATTGTCATTGCATTTCAAAATTTAAAAATCCCAAAAAAATAGAGTCCTAGTTTAGTTGTCATCTTTCCTAGATTGCATTTATCCTTTGCATATGTCATTCACAAGATCCCAAAAGAGTAAAGGAAAAATGGACCAAAACAAGGACCCCATGTGTGATCCCACCCGCGATATTGACTTCCCTGTCCACAAGACCCTAAGACTTGATTTCAATGCACCGGAGCTAGTCCAATGTCAAGAGAAAACAAAAATTAACATTCCACAATTACCTCCCATACCTCCACTAGAATATGAGTTCTCACTTGAAAAAAATAGGGTTAAATGCAACAACAAAGAAACCGGTGATGCCTTAGCAGACCCTAGTGTAAGGACTGTCATGGGATCCATATTGGAAACTCACCCAAATCCTTACTTTCACTTGCTTACACAGAAAAATTCTAAGTTACCCGCTAGATTCAACACATCCACCTTGGTAGACAAAACATATATGCCATCATCATGGGTCAATTTGAGCTTACACCCTCAACTCAATTCCACCCTTCCATCTGGAAGCACCACCCAAAATACATCCCAAGTTACCAGATCTTCCACTACACTTGGGATCTAGTACAATAACCCTTTGTTTTCCAACTTACCACCCATGTATAGCCCATCTATCACCACAACAACACCTTCTAATTTTTCCTTCACCCATCCAACATGTAATTCCAATATGGATCCTCAAGGTAAAAATCCTAGCAATCTTCAAATAGGTATCCCGACCAACCAAGGACAACCCCTAATCATGCAAGGGGCACCCCAACAACAACCTCCTAGTGGTTTTCAACTAGATGTTACTTCCAATCCAGGAATCCCCCAAATCAATCAATGGGCACCTCAACAACAACTTCCCATCAACCCCAATTATTTGAGGATTCTTGTTACCTTTTTAAAATAATGTGGAGCAACTAGGTCCAACACTTCCTATCCTACGACACCACCTAAGTATGTCCCAAAACCTCAGCATGTCCTAGCACCTTAGCATTTCCCACCACCTCATCATGTACCAACACCTCATCATGTACCAACACCTCAATATGTCCCAACACCTCAATATCTCGTAGCACCTCAGTATGTTCCACCACCTTATATGCTTGCAATGCATACAAACATGGGATACAAACCCCCATACAATAATTCACCATCCTATAATATTGGGATCCCATTTTTTGATCCTAACGCAATGTCATCCACACTATTGCCCACTGAATTCCTTTCTCAACAACTCATGACCCTCCAAAAACGGGTCATAAATCTACAAACAGACACTCCTAAAAGGTCCTACACATTAGCTGACCTTAGTACTTATTCATTTTATAGGATGCTACACATGCCACATTTTCCACACTACTTTGAGACACCTACATTTGATAGGTACAAGAAAAATGGTGATCCTCGTGACCACATACGAGAATTTTTCATGGCTTGCATAGAATTATCCCACGATGACACATATTTGATGAGACTATTTACATGCAGTCTCAGTGGGATGACCATAGAGTGGTTATCTAGACTCTCTCTTGGGATAAGGTCATGGAATAAACTAGCTAAAAATTTCATATCCCACTATTCACACAACATTGTCATGGCATTGTTGACGCTCAGGTAGCCCAACCAGTCATGCGCATACAATCACCACCAAATATCCTTCAAACTCAACCATCAAAAAATGTCTAGATTATTAAAAATGCTGACACGACAATCTAGACATTTAACCAAGTCTTTCAACAAAGTGTTGGAAGAAGGAATCTCACTCCACGCTGAGACTTTATGCCTCCTATAGAAGCTCTTGAGAAAATCCTTGAGAAACTTTTACAGACCCATTCAATCACCCTACCTAAGATAAGACATTATAAAGGTGTTGATATATTAGTATGGTGGAACGACAACAATTTATATGATTATCATAGAACTAAGGGACACAAAACAACCATCTGTATGTAACTGAAACACATTGTCCAAGATTTCAATGATTGAGGTGAAATCAAAGTTGTCATAAAACTAGGCACCACCAACCAATAACATAAGATCTTCTAGAATCCATTGATGGATCACGACAAAGACAAGGCATCCACATCTAAATAAGATAATAAGTCTAACCTCACTTATACCAAGGCAAACCCCAAGTTGACCATTAACACCATCACTATCCGAGGTCCAAACACCAACTGTGATGTTAAGAACATCATTAAAGAGCTTATCAATCAAGGTAATATTCCTATTAAATAACATCCCAATAACTCACCTCATGAGGAGTTGGACATATGTCAAGACACAATTCACAAACATGATCAAAATTATATACCTATGTCTAGAAATGTTCCACAAGCAACCTCCATATCTCCCACCATTTCTTCCTCCACACTATCTCCACCTAGAAATGCATCTAACAAAAAAATATTTCCACTCTACCCACAAGGGCTATCTATGATAAAAATACCATCTATTACATTCTAAAATTCAACAATCTTAGATCCAATGCCACGATATGCCCCATTCCCAAGTAAATATACTCCACTGAGTCCTAGTCAAAGTTCATTCCCATCATGCCCAAGCATTAGGTCCTTTCAAGAACCCACCATACATATCCAACTCATACCCCATGTGATGAGGATAATCCAAAGTATGAAGAAACAAGTCCTAAAATTGGTCAAGATCAAGATACCAAGAATGTCCAATTCCATCCAATATTTGACCAAGATCCCATATTTCCTGAATCTCACGATGATCTCCTTTTCCATTTGTTTCCTGTGAAACATGATCTCCTTCCATCCCAAGAGAAAAATATTCCTCCGATTCCCATTCATAATCCACCTCCTAAGGAAGACCATGATATCACTCATAATTCATCTAATGATCCTCTTCCATGTCAAGATCAAATTAATCCTCCATGGTGGCCAAGAGCCCATATTGACTGAGTCTCACAATGATCCGCTTTTCCACTTGTTTCCTATGCAACATGATATCCTTCCATCCCAAGAGAAAAACATTCCTCCTAGTACCATTCACAATCCACCTCCTAAGGAAGACCATGATATCCCTCATAATCCATCTAATGATCCTCTTCCATGTGAAGATCAAATTAATCCTCCATTTCCACCAAAGGATCCCATAAACCCCCCTTATACATGTCATAATCCTCCCCATCCACCACAAGATCCCCTCATCCCTCCATCTCCATGTCGTAAACCTCCTCATCCACCACAAAATCCCATGATCCCTTAATATCCATGTCATAGTCTCCCATATCTACCACAAGATTCCATCAACCCTATCAAGTTAATAATGAGCCTATTACATATCAACTTGGTTCACCCACTTTCATTTTTTCTAGTCTACTTCATAGTCCTACTATTCCATATATGCCTCCTCCACCTCAAAATGGACTCGCATCATGTTTAAAAAATAATCGGTATTCAATTGCCAAGAAGATTTGTTAGAAAATTCATTATCAAGGAAAGGGGTTAGGCCTCATTGAAAAAGGTATATTAGAACCCCTTGATATCAAAGAAAATCCATACTATCAGGGCCTGAGCTATATATCTCACCATAAATATGTTAGTATCCATCCTAAATCCCACATTTCCCAATATAAACCCAAGCACATGTCATCCCCCGCATCCCTTCCATCCATCTTAGGTCCATATATTCCTCCATTCACTAGTTCACAATCCACTTACCCTTTCCCACATGCAAGTCAGAAAAGGCACACATCTTTGAGAACCATCTACCCATCCAAAATGCCTCCATATAATTCATATCCACCCATGAATAACACTTCCGTTTTGATAAATTTGGATTCCAAGCATAAAGTCCATAATTCAAGAAATCCACATGCAATCAAGGATAAACATGTCCTTTCTAATCGACATGTAAAAACAAAGCAAAATATGATTCAAAACAAAAAAAAAGAAATATCCAAAAGGCCACAAAGGTTGATTAAGAAAAAAAGAAAATTCAAAATCTATATGAGTTCCTAAATACCTTGTGCAATCAATTCATTCCACAAACCCACAAAATAATGAAAAATTAAAAACCATGTGGATTCCCAAGCTGCTCCTTGAAGCACAATATCCTAAATAAAAATAAAAATTGGCATCCAAGATTGTTATCCCAAAGGATCCATTTAATCTTCCACATAAATGGCTTCCATATTCAAAATATATTTTGGGTCCCTATGTCCCAAAATCCACTACCTTACATACTCCATTTCCTCCATCCATTTTGGGTCCTTGTGTCGTAAAATCCATGTCCACTCCATATAAATCTCAAAATTCAAAATCAATTTTCCTTCCATTACTCCACCACCCCTCAAGGTTTGTGCAAAGATTGATCTTTCCAACATGTTCATCCACCCATACATAAGTCTTCCAAAACCTCATTCATCATCTAACACCTACGGCCATCCTTTCATCCCCTTTATCCAATCCTATGCATAAACCCTTACCCTTATCCATTTTATCACTCATTTCATCCCCCTTTTCCATTACCCCATCAAAATATTTGAGCATACTTTAAATAGCCATGGTCCATTATAGCACATCCTTTAGGAGTACTGTCCAAAGAACAAGATGTGTGAGTCCTTCCTTCATGTCATTTCCTGCATCCATTATCCTCCAAAAAGTAAAAAATACAAAATAAAAATTAAAAAAAGCAAAAGAATGATTACCAACAAAAAATTGGTTTGTGTCTTTCCACTATATCCTAAGTTCAAATTCATCATATTTTACTTAATAAGTTTGTTTCATTGTGCAGGTATACATTTATGGTCTACTAGCATGTGAGATTAAATGTAGCTCCCACAACGGTTGAGCCCACCGTGCCAACATATAATAAAACTGTGGCTGAAGGTAATAATGCAGATTAATATTTAACTATTGAAGAGATATTCCATTATGGAGTGAAACCTTTTAGTTCATTTCTACAAGGGTAAGAGTCAGTATTTTCCAATAAGAAAATAACTTTAGTTAACCAATATAGATCAACAAAAAGGTAGTGAACTGTTGAAGGGACATGTCATTTTGACGTGAAACCTTCTAGTTTAAAATTACAGGTTAAATTTATACTACAGATTCAGTGAACAAATGAAATAAAGCATCGAAGGACAACATGATACATCATGAAAGTGATTTATCATATGATAACATTATTCATGTATTAGAGCAATATATTATCACAGAGTGGTTACATAAAGATAATAGTGTACCTACTGGTCACTAAGAAATCCATGAAGTTGTATTGAGCATAGTAGACTTGTACCTATAGGAATTAATATCATGTCATTATCAGGTACAATCAACATCAAAGCTTATTAACATAATTAAAGAAATTGTGTATTGATGATGACCGAGGAGTACTAATCTAGGTTACTATCAAGCTGTAATAGTTATTTTCAATATGATTATCATGTATATTTGAGAGCAAGGAGTTGTTCAGGATGATAAAATAGGTGAAAACACAACAATGCATCATGTTAATCAGAGAAGATGCATGACAATGATATAATCATAGCTACAACATAAAATACAGTTGTGACTGAATGACAAGTATAGGTTAGCTTAGAGGACAATGCCAAATGCATCTAATGTGGCAGAAAAAATGAGTTACAGAGAGCATAACATCATAATAGTGGTCATATTTAAATGCAAAAGATCAAGAGGTAGAGCATATAAAATGAATTAACAACAATGACATAGATTAAGTATGCTAAGACAACAATCATGATGCCTAATAAAGTCCAATACATTCATAATCAGTCACAAGAACATACAATTATCTAACTAGGAGATAATGACAAACTACAAGAACAACATTGTTTGGGACAACATTTCATATGTTCACAACTAATGTCCATAAAAATGAAAAACATAGTGGGAAAGGAAAGGAAAGGAAAGGTGCAAAAAGGATATTATATGTGTTAATGTTTGTAGCTTCAGCTGTATGATCATTAGAATACATATAATACATGTTGATTAATAATAATATAATATATATGTTATATTATTATTAATCATATGAAATTTAATATTCAATATTAAATTATTATATTATTCTTAATTAATAATTGATTTATAAAACATAATAAGATTGATTAAATTATAATTAATGGGAAGAGGCATGTCCTTTCTTATAAATAATAATGAATAAACATATGCCATGAAGAGACATGTCTCTCCTAGCCTCATTTCCAATATAAATGAAAGAGAGATTGTTGCATTTGGAAAAGACACACAATATATATATAGTGCTATTACATTTGCATCTATCCTAAAACTTAACATGGTATCAGAGGCATACTGCAAATGTAAGAGAGTAGTTTGTTGATGGTGCATGTGTGACTATCTCAGAAAATAGAGTCTTAGTACAGGGACCATATCTCACAAATCCACCGTTGGATTTTTCTAAATTTTTTATATGTTGGTGAAATTTTTTTTTTGAAAAATCACACTGGAGTGATTGGAGAGATAGTGCAGGATTAAAAATATATGATTGACTGTGTAAGGGTCTATGTGAAATTCATGAAAGTGGCTATCATTAAAGAGATATATTGATTTGTTATGATTGTGGTCAAGCATTAAAAAAGAAGAATGTATTCAAGGAAGTGTGTCTCTTTGTAGAAAGAAATAATTAATTATAGAGTGTCACCTATCTTGGAGCAATCAATTCATTTCACAAGAAGACATGAGTATTGTTCAATGATATAAGAGTGGGAATTGTACATTGTGGAGGGAATAATAACCAATGTTACATTTCCATTTGAACCATCTTTAGTGGAGATGAGAAAATGATGATCATCCACTCTAGGTTATCACTCCGCATGAAGGTCGTCGACATGGCTATCACAAACAACATTATGATCTCCTATAGCGTGTCCACCACAAACAACTTCAAATTTTGATGAGGGTTGATATTTCCTATATGGGCTCACCTTACAAAAGGAAATATTTGAAACTTAAGATAAGTATTCTATGTTTTATTATTGCACATGAATTATTGAGTTTGAAATTTATGCTATAATATTGGCTAGTAAAATATGGCATGCTTCTATCTTTGGTATTTCCGTATGAGATAGTTTAGTTTATAAGCTATTTGAAATCTCTATCTAACATACCTTTAGGATAGAAGCACAAGAAATTGTTTTTAGAGGGAGTTTGACTCTTTAGAGGTAACTTTGGACGAGGAGGTAAGAAGATTGATATTAGACTCAGAGGGAGTCTAACAGTTCATCTTAAGTAATCTTGGATGATCAATAAATTGATATATGCTCAATGAGTTCTTCTCTGTGATAGAAGTTCAAGGTTAAATCCCTTATTTTCACCCTCTACACTGAGGCATGATGGATTTCATGTGTGTGACTTCATATTTTTAATGGGCTCGATCCCTGTGTACATCATGAGGAAGTGACGACTTCCAAATGATTATCACTTGTATTTGTAAAAGTTATTGGAAGGTGACGATCTTACAATAACTTGACCTTCTATTGTGATAGACATCTTGTGATGGCTGAAATAGATCATAATATATAGAACTTGTGGATAGAATCTCTGATTGAGGCAATACACATTAAATCTTGAGAAGCTTGTGGATAGAATCGCCGATTGAGGCAATCCACCTAGGAACTTGTGGATAGAATCACCGATGGAGGCAATCCATACGAGAGCTTGTGGATAGAATCTCCGATAGAGGAAATACACTCTAAATCTCATGAGTTTGTGGATAGAATCACCAATGTAAGCAATCCACATGAGAGCTTGTGGATAGAATTGCCGATGGAGGAAATCCACTCTAAAGCTCGTGAGTTTGTGGATAGAATTGCCAATGGAGGAAATCCACACAAGAGCTTGTGGATAGAATTGTTGATGGAGACAATCCACACAAGAGCTTGTGGATAGAATAGCTGATGGAGGAAATCCACCTGAGAGCTTGTGGATAGAATCTTTGATGGAGGAAATCCACCTGAGAGCTTGTGGATAGAATTGCCGATGGAGGCAATCCACTTGAGAGTTTGTAGATAGAATCATCGATGGAGGCAATCCATATCTTGAGACTATGTTTCTATTGATTACATTATGAGGATGATGCTTTTATTGTTTACATCATATGATTGATGTTGTCAAGTTTCATATAAGTCTTGACATTGGATTGATTTATCCTCCCTAGCTAAGAGGGAGTGTTGATGTTTTGTATAGCTATGGTGAGGGTCATAAGTGTTGACACAAGAGACCACTACACATTCTATTTGATCATCCTCCCCAACTAAGAGGGAGTTTTAATGTTTGTAGCTTCAGTTGTATGATCATTAGAATACATATACTATATGTTGATTAATAATAATATAATATACGTGTTATATTATTATTAATCATATGAAATTTAATATTCAATATTAAATTATTATATTATTCTTAATTAATAATTGATTGATGAAACATTATAATATTGATTAAATTATAATTAATGGGAAGAGGCATTGTCCTTTCTTATAAATAATAATGAATAGACATATCCCATGAAAGGACATGTCTCTCCTAGTCTCATTCCCAATATAAATGAAAGAGAGATTGTTGCATTTGGAAAACACATACAATATAGAGTGTTATTACATTTGCAACTATCCTAAAACTTAAAAATATGGATAGGGCATCTTTAGTATTCATAAATATTAAGTGAATCCCAACAATGCCAAGTTCATTATCAAAAGAATCAAGTAATCAATCAGAAAAGAAGCAGTTTCATACATTTAGAAAATAATGTGAGAAGTTAGGTTGAGGATATTTTGTGACAATGCAAAGTTTCAAGTTACAATTAATGACCAACTATGCAAGAGAACAAAAGTGTGGATGCACCCATGATTTATGATCTGATATATCAAAAAGACATAAAGAAATATAAATCAGTAATATATCATCAATTTTATGAAATCAAAGCATTCAATTCAATGTTAGACTAGCATACTAAAAGTGCAATCAAGGAAGTACATGGTGTATGTTTTGATCTGGGGTTTAGGTTCATGAAAAATTATCTTACATAAATTACAAATGGTTATTGAAAGAGTTATACAAAACATGTCTTACAAAGATGGTACAAAAGATATCCTGGTCCGATTGAGCATTAAGCATAAAGAACATCATTGGTAGAGAGAAGAATCCATTCACCAACCATAGTGACATGATATACAAAGCAGTAGTGTATTAACGGTCAAGAAATAGTTAGAATTTAACAGTGATATAGTTATATTGGTTACAAATTTACATGATGATCACATGAAAATTATGCTATGGAAATAAGGCAACAATAAATATAAAGAGTGCATTGTTATACATTATATCTATGTAATAACAATAAAAATAAATAGTGCCTCTACAAGAAGGTCATCATTCCAGGCCATACTGAAGAAATAAATAACATAGTTAGCTACAAGTCATATCACCCGAAAAGAGCCAGAATATCAACATCATCAACAATGATCAAGTCACAGTTCATATGCAAGAGGAAGGTGAAGATGCCATTCTCAAACAACTATAACAATAGGAACAATGAAAATACAATCTCAACAACCAAGGAGATGCATCTGATAATACTAGTGAGTACATTCATTCATAAATTTTATTATATGCTATTATACATTACATTGGAGGAGTGTAAACTGCCGACATAAAAATTATAAACTGAAGTTTCAAAGTTTCAATGCCCTCGTATGGAAAATAGACCCCAGAAATATTTCCCCATTTTTTCTTTTCAAATAGGTGTAAACTCATAAAAATTTATGCACACGAAGCTTCAAAGTACGTAGAGATGTTTCAAGATGGCCCACAATTACTAGCATAGAAACAAATCCATATAAACATTTCTTTGTTCATTCTGCCACACTTAGCAAGATTCCATGAAAAAATATTCACATAAGACTATTGAGCATGCCAAACATACAGAGAAAGGAAAAAAAGGCCACGACTCATACCAATCCTTGAAATCCCTCAAGAGAAGAAACCCAAAATTAGAAAGCCACCAAGTCTCCATTAAATACCACAACAAGCCCTAGAAAACCCTATCAGATCTCGCCGCCAGAGATTAGAGATTAGTGAAACAAAAAAAAGGAAGTGAAAATGATCCTCAAATTAAGGTTTCAATACTCTAAAAATCCTCCACAGGTTATTTGGGTCTTCACTTAGATATTTTATGGGATATATTGAAGCAAAAGTCCCATGGATTTGTATTGTTAGTTTGAACATTCTTCATATATTTTATATCTAAGTTATATTTATTAAATGAACTATTGAATATATATATATATATATATATATATATATATATATATATATATATATCATTGCATCCATATTAAGGGATTTAATATCTATTAAATGGTATTCTTACTATTTATTAAATATTAAATATATTAAAATGTAGAGATAAATAATATTACGTGTTCAAAGAGAGTTTTGCATAATACAAATGTGAATGATAACAACTATGTGTTGACATTATAAAACACATGGTTGATTAATTATTCTTTTCAAAATGCAAAGTGGACTTGGAGTTTGCATGTGGAGTTGAGTGGAGGTGATTTTATTTGATCTTGGAGTTTCATTTTAGATAGAGGAGGGGTTTCTTTTTCTTCCACATTTGAGGATCTTTTTTTTGGCAGATAGAGGTAGTTATGGATTAGTTATGGGTTTACGTGACACATGCATGGATGGAGAAGGGTTTCAACATGTTTTGATGGAGATTTTTTTTAGTTTCATGATATTTTATGCATGTTTTTTTCTTGCATCTGGGTTTAGATTCTATTTTGGGCAGTCAGTGGAGAGTTTCAGTTTTAGTGCAGTTGTAGTTCAATTTTCTTTTCTTTATGGGTAGTTTTGCATGTTTTTGGTGAGCCACATGGATTGGACTTGGGTCTCGGAGAGTTTTGAGGTGGTCAACTGCATGTTTTTGGAAGTTTGACCCCTCCTTTCACTTGAGTTTCTTTCTTGCTCGACACTTATGGGTTTTGAGATATATACTCATTCGTGAACATGTTTTAGGAGTTTTAATTGTCTTGGATTCTTGCACACAACAAGAATTATTTTTTTTTGGCCCATTTTCTGAGTTTTCTTTTGTACTAGATGGCTTTTGGATTTCCAATAAGATAACAACAGGTTTCCTTGTCAATATTTCTGGTGTTGTATTATGAATGAGTGATTTGATAAATTCTTGTGGTTTATATCCTTTAATCCATCTCATTTAGCCAAATTCAGTATGAGAAGATACATGGTTGATGTAGGTCTAAAATTTTGTTAGTTGTTTTTGATAGCTTGTAGCTGAGAAAACCAATTGGGTTTTCCTCCATGCAAGCGTTAGGTTCAACCCTTTATAGGAAATACTCATGTATCACCTGTTTAGTTGGGTTGTTATTTGAGATTGATAGGTTACAAATCTCGGTCATCATATTTAGTGTATCACCTATGAGTATAGGTTTAACTTCTAGTTTCTTTCTCCCCTTTTTCCCCATTCAAAAGATAGTTTTAGGTGAATACCAAAAGGATCTAGCCTTCTCTAGAGAGTCACTCTTGCCATAGATCACCCATAATCTAAAAGTGTTTCCATAATTCAATAGGATAGTCAAATTTATATTTGCTAAGGGTGCAATCATGACTGAGAATAGTTTTTGGCATGCCCGGTGGGACACTTTAGACTATTTTAGTCCAATCTTTTCAACATATTGCTGATTTTTGGTGTGAAAATCAGTGAATACAACCTTTGGAGGTGAGATCCACACACACACATGGTGTCTCTACAAAGGAAAATCTAATATCTTTGAAGGCAAAAGTGTTGGTATGTTTCAAAAATATGTTTATGTTTTGATTTCCAGCTCATCATATGAGTAGATATGTCAAATATTTATGGACAGAATGAATACCCGCCACCATATCATGAGAATAATCTTCAGGGGGCTCAACATTAGCCATATCTTAATTTCCCCAACCCTATTTTTAGTCTGAGGTACCATGTTATAGCAGGTTGCCAATATGTTCAAATTTCCCCCAATCAACATGTCCCTGGATAATCTTATGAAGCTTCTCTTTAAATAAAAGTGTTATGGGCACAAAAGAAATAGAAAGTGCAATTAGAATATTAGGTATATCTTTAGGATCAAATGTATGAGCAGAAAATAAGGTAATCTGAGGAGAATATTGAACATCTGATTGCTACAAAGGGAGTAGAGATGATATTAAAGCTCGCTAAACACTAGGTTCCTGAATGTAAGATTCCAAGCTTCATGCATTTTGGACAAGGTGAGTCTCCTGAATTCCCCAAAAGAGAAATTATGAGTTTTAGGAATATTCTCTTATTCAAGAACCTGTAAATGAAGAGTCTATAAAGCTTCCATTACCAGGTTTTATAGAGATTCTTTAAGCGTAAGAACCTGTACTTGAGCAATTAAAGCCATATGAAGTACCCTTTCAAGAAGCCCACCCAACTCCTTATGTAAATCAACCTTTTAAAGAGGAGGTTTGAAAGTATGCATTTCCAAGTTTTAGGGATTTACTCCCTATGTAAGAAGCTATATGTGTAGATAAATCAGATCCTGTACCTATTGATATGCATGTAGGTGATGTTAAAGATGATGGGTTAGATCTATTGCAAGAGATTTAAAATAAACAACAACTCACTACCATGGAATATTTTTGCATTAATCTTGATGGTGGTGTATCTATTCTAATGGAGGAGGTAAATTAAGTACATGAGGAGACAAAGTTATTATTTCCAAATAGGAAGTTCCCAAAACCAAAATTCTAAGTTTAATTCAAGATGAGCTTCCCTATTTTGTGAATGAATAAAAGAGAGAAATTCAAATCATACCCATATCAGCTTCAGGGTAGTGGAAAGAGGTTCCAAACATTGAGGTTTTAATCATAGTAAAAAATTGT
The DNA here is from genome assembly GCA_018584345.1 of Thuja plicata. Classification (NCBI taxonomy): domain Eukaryota; kingdom Viridiplantae; phylum Streptophyta; class Pinopsida; order Cupressales; family Cupressaceae; genus Thuja; species Thuja plicata. The sequence continues at coordinate 1,031,080 of MU227252.1, read as the reverse complement.
AATCATGAACAACAGACTGTGCAATAACATGAAAATCACGATAAAGGGGTGTCAGTTCATGAGAAAATAAGTGAGAACAAAGTTGTGGTGGAAGACTTAAAGGATAATATGGATACAATTTTGGTTAAGATAGAGAAAGATAATCAACGGACCATAGTTATCCAAGGTATGGGTTTTAAAATCAATCAAGAAAGCATTATTGAATATTTTTATGCTTTTCTTGATGGTAAATTATACCTTTGGAGAAGGAGGTTTGTAATCAACATTAGATATATGAAACAATGCCTCAATCATTTGATTCTCATTATCTTAATATTTCTTCTCAGTTTGAAATGGTGGTTAAAGAGACAGTTGAAATGATAGAAATCAACAATAAGATTCCAAAGTTTTTCATTTGAAGAGGTTGTCCAATAAGGCATCTTTCCAGAATGGAGTCTTAGCATGAAATTAAGGATATTGAACATCATATCCAACCTAGTTATGCATCTTAAACCATCATTTTATGAGGTCAAAATGAATGGGTATGTGATGTGACTTATGTTTTTTTAGACATTCTTTAGGAGCTACTGATATATCCAGTCATATTTTATATCTTCTCAGTTGTCCATATGCATACATTTCATCCTTTGTTGGTGAGAAAAAGGAAATTATTTCAATCAGCGAGTTAAAGGTTGTATGTGAGGTCTTTATGATTGGTTAGCTTAGGTAGGCTAGTTTTGTTTCATTTTTCAATAAGTGTTGTTTGCACATAGTTTGAGTTAGTTGGTTTACAGTTAGTAGTGTTGTTCCAATGATAACACAATAAAACAAACATGTATCCCTCATAGTATTAGCCTTCCTTGCCTTTATTATATATGAAATACATGTTTCCTCAATGGGGTTGTCATAAAAACAACATTTAGTTTCAGATTTTAGTTGTGTGGTACAGAAGAGAGGCTAAGCAGGTGAAAGATACTATAGTACCTGAAGAGGATACTCATCACATGAGACTAGAGCTAGATATCTCATTGTTTCATATCATGTGCACATGCCCCACACAATGCCTAATATATTTCATCAGCTTAAACTCTTTTCAACTTATTTTTTTGAGTTTGGTGTGTTTCTATTTCAGCAAGCGCGTTTTCAAATTTTAGTTGAGAAGGTTTCAGTTTTATAAGGTTGAGATATGACTCTATGTCCAATGAATTTTCATAAGGCAACTAGTCTGATTTTGTTAAGCAAGCATACACCCCTGAGAGGTCACCAAAAATGTTACCTATTTTTGCATCCAACTCAAATAGGCAGAGTTGGGTAGATGATTAACTAAGGTGAAATGTATATTTGGTCCATTTTAAATTTAAGTTTCAGATTGAGTGTTTAAACTGAAAAGAGAAGAATTCAAAAGAAGAAAAGAGCATTTTATTTCATTATGAAAAGAAAATTATATTGATATGCAAATTTTTAACAAAAGGAAAGTATTACAAATACATTTTTCAATTTGAATTCCTTCATTTATTTTACAAAAGATATAAAGAACCCACACAAGCCATGGGACAACTACAAAAATTGATACAAGTACATGAAGTATGCAAGAAATGAAAAGAAGTAGATAAAGGATAGGGACCTGTCATTGCCTGGTGTAATGACGAATCCCAATGCATCATTAAAAGGTCTCCATCTTTATTTCCATCTTCATATTTAGAGTGTTTCTCACAAACTATGGCCTACATCGTGGTAAAAATAATGTCAAAAGAGAAATAATAGGTCTCATTCCTATACCTTCTAAACATCAAGTGTATGCATACTTTCAGATAAGTGCATGAAAAATTAGAAAAGAAAGCAAAGGAAAGGAAACGATTAGATCATCATGTTTTACTTAACAAGTTTTATTTCATTGTGTTGGTACATGTTTATGGTCTACTAGCATGTGAGATTAAATGTGGCTCCCACAAGGGTTGAGCTTAGTGTGCCAACAAATAACTAAACTGTAGATGCAGGTCATAATGTAGATTAATATTTAACTATTGAATGAACATTCCATCATGGAGTGAAACCTTTTAGCTCATCTCAACAAGGGTAAGAGTTAGTATTTTCTAAGAAGAAAACAACTTCAGCTCATCAATATAGATCAATAGAAAAGGTAGCAAACTGTTGAAGGGACATTTTATTTTGATGTGAAACCTTCTTGTTAGAATAACTAAGAGGGGGGGGGGGGGGGGGGGGA
>MU227252.1:986329-1028827 GCA_018584345.1 Thuja plicata | reverse complement strand
ATATTCCAATAAATCAACCCAAAAACTTAGTACCACAATATTAAGCCTCTAGTTATCTTCAGTCCTACAAGATGAATGCCTTCAAATAATCTTAACAAATAACTACTGCTCGGAGTTCACTGTTAAATCTTATTCTTACTATTTACCGATTAGCAGTCTTTCATTTACCGAAAAACAATAAATTTCTTATTGTATACAGATCAATCCAGAATTAGTTGTGTAATTCAAAACACTAAAGTAATGACTCATAAACACATTGACACATGTATTTTTAACGTGGAAACCCTGTTAAGGGAAAAACCACTTGGGACCGGTAACCCAAAATTTTCACTCTTCTAAAGTGATCTCGATGAAGAGCCAACCCTATTAAAGGTTAAAAACACACTATTATGTGTGATCTTGTTAGAGGATTTAAATAGAATAGTTTGTCATTTGATATCTGGCATCTCTATGCTACCTTCTATGACCAAACCCAGTGTAGTTTGTCAAATGGTATTTGGAATCTCATGCTATCTTCATGATCAAACTTTTTGATATTCCTTGGGATGTATCTCAATATAGAAAGGATTGTTAAGTCTTTCTCGGTTAAGATATTTTTGGAATCAATGGTTAAACTGAAACAATAAATGATCTGTTCACATATAAACTATACTTTGTAGATTTTCAGATCTATTGTAAGTTCATAATACCTTTCTGATCAATGTATATTTTCAATACCTTTTGTCCACTTCTTTCTGCTTGGTGATGTTGTGCTTCTCTGTTGCTCTGTGTCTGTAGAAATCTTTAGCTCTTTCCTCAGCTTGATTGATCAGGACTGTATGAAGTTAATCTTCATCAATTTCTCTCCAACATCTTCTTTCTCTATTCACCCCTTTATTCATAATGAATTAGATTGTCTCTTTATAGACATGATATCATCATTTCTCAGTTCTTGATTTTATTGTTCTTGGCATGATCTACAATTTTATCCAATCTTGCTTTAAAGCTTTTACTCCTATTTTATCTTGTAGATATCTTCTTGCCAACTGTAATAAAACTACTTTAAATCTTTCACTTATCCTTGGCTTTAACTTGTCGATGGAAAAAATGTTAACAACTAGTTAAATCTATCTTTATCTCTTGCCAGCTAAGTATTTTGTCATTTCTAAAGTTCAATTCTTTTCAGTGTTCAACTCCTTGATATCTTTGGTCAACACTTTAGTTCTCCTCGGGCATCTCTGTCGAGGTTGTCTGTCCATCGGGCATCACTGTGAAGTTCTGCTCGTTGGTAATGCTTGTTGGGTTTCTTGCTCGGGCATCACTGTGACTTTACTTTCGGGTTTCTCTGTCTGTCGGGGTGCACTGCTTGTTGGTGTTTGTAGTCACTTACTGAATGCTGATCTTTTATGCATTACTGAAAGCATAATCTTTATCTTTCTGATTCTCTAAAGTCTTTGACACTTTGTATATAACCAATCAGATTATATCAAGTTGACATCAATGACAATACAATCCATTAACTGATTTAATGTCTTACATTTTGGTGATCAACTTAACATCTTCAAACATTCAATCAGTTATGGTTCATTAATCTCTCCCTTTGGCATTGATGGCAACACACTACATTATCATACTATATTATTACTAATACAATATGAAATATAACAGTTGTAGTTCATCAATCTTTCCATATCTTTTTTCTATAACCAATACAAATGTCTGGCTCTCAGTAAGCTCTTATAGCTTAGATTTGTTTCTTGTAGAGTGCCACCTTCAACCTTCAACCCCTTTACTAGATAGATATATCAGCTTCTGATTCTATTTCTGATATGTGGTCTACCTTGACTATTCCTCTCCTTGATCATCTCTTTTTCCTTTGACAACAATCTCTCCCTTAGTATGTATTCTCTCCCTCCTATTACTTTTATCCCTTTGATGGATATTTCATATGTAATCTCTCCCTTTGGATAATGATTAACTCTCCCTTTGAATTCTTAGGAAACTATCTTCATGGATAATGATATAATCTCTCCCTTTAAAAATAATTCCAAAGTAAACTTTTGATTATGCCAAAGTTATATCCTTTCACCCTTTTATAATATACTCGAATTTCCCTATCCATCAGTAATACAACTCTATATTAGCCAAAATTATCTCTGGTGTTTAGCGCAAATTTGTACCTTATTGTGTACAGATGTATCTTTGAAGTCCATTTTTTGTGCTTGCACCAACATGACTAATCTTCTAATTTTGTGTAGGCTGATGCAGCCTCCTAGTCATCTTATTAACCAATATAAAGGATTAGACCCCTATTCTCTTTCTCAGGTACTCAAATGTATCTTTCGATAATGGCTTTGTGAATATATTGACTAATTGTTCCTTTGATTTAATGTATTCTAGTATCACTTCTTTTCCTTGCACTTGTTCTCTTAAGTAATGATACTTGATTGCAATATGCTTAGTCTTAGCATGCATGACTGGATTCTTTGATATGTTTATTGCACTGGTATTATCACAATAGATAATCACTGGTTCAAGAATCTTCATATTCATACCTTCTAGAAACTATTTGATCCATGCAATAATTGATCAGTTTGCAGCAACAACCACATATTCTGCTTCTACAGTAGACTGTGAGATGCATCCTTGCTTTTTGCTGATCCATGCGACAAGTCTGTCACCCATGAAGAATGCTCCTCCAGTTGTGCTCTTTCTATCATCTAGGTTTCCAGCCCAATCAACATCTGTATAGACTTGAAGCTCAAAATTTCTTTCCCTTTTATACCATAAGCCATAGTCCTCGGTGTTCTTTAGATATCTCAGAATTCTCTTGATAGCAGTCATGTGTGATTCTTTGGGATTAGTAGAGAATCTTGCAACTATTCCAATGGCATGTGCTATATTTGGTCTTGTATGAACAACATACATTAGTTTGCCAATCATTGATCTATACAAGGTTTGATTTACCTCGTTTGATTTGTCTTCTTTTGTCACCTTACATCCAGTTGCCATAGGTGTTCCAACTGGTTTGTAATCTTCCGTCTTGAATATCTTCAGCACTTCCTTGATGTATTTGGACTGAGTGATATATATGCCTGCATCTTGTTGAAGAATCTGTAGACCAAGAAAGAATTTAATCTCCCCAAACATAAACATTTCAAAATCTTTTCTCATTTCATTAGCAAAGGATTTACATAACATTTAATTACCCCCAAATATGATACCATCAACAAATATTTCAGTAATCAGAATATTACTATCGATATCTTCTTTTAAGTACAAATTGCTATTTTCACTTCTTCTTACAAACTCAATGCTTATGAGATAGGAGTGAAGTCTTTCATATCAAGCCATAGGTGCTTGTTTCAATCCATACAAGGCTTTATGTAGTCTACATACCATGTTTCTCTTGTCTGGATCAACAAACCCTTCTAGTTGTTCAATGTATACATCTTCTTCTAGTATTCCATTTAGGAATTCAGATTTGACATCCATCTGATATACCTTGAATCCTTTGAATGCAACATAAGCGAGAAGAATTCTAACTCCTATTCTAGCAATGGGTGCAAAGGTTTCTCCATAATCAATACATTCTTCTTTTGCATACCCCTTGCATACTAATCTTGCTTTATTTCTTGTGAATTCTCCATTCTCATTCAATTTGTTTTTGAATATCCATTTGGTACCAAAGACATGCTTGTCATCTGGTCTCAGTACTAGTGTCCATGTACTATTCTTCTCAATCTTCTCGATCTCTTCATTCATAGCACTAACCCATTCCTCATTTTCAAGTGCAATATTAATAGATTTAGGCTCAAAATCACAAAGTAAACATTTCGTGTTTAGTGACTTCTAGTTCTCATTTCAGCCTTCTTGTCTCCTATGATATGATTATGTGGATGATGTCTTCTGACATACTTGGCAAGTTTCAGTTCAGCTCTTTGTCCATCATTCTGATCATCATCTTGACCTTGATTCTGATCTCCATCACTCACAACATCATCTTGAGTATTTTCCCAATTTTTGGTAATTGCAGCCTGATGCTTGGGTGTAATATTCTGTTGCTCGGGAGTGATACATTGTTGCTTGAGTAGAGTGTCAGGTTCTTCAGAGTAAAAAAACCTATTGTATTCTTCTGGTTCTTTTCTTCTTTCCTTATCATTCTTCTCTACAAATTTATCTATTCTTACATTTTCACTTTCAATGATCTTGTTAGAGAATTTTTTGAGACATTTATAAGCCTTGCTTTTGGTGGAATACCCTAGAAAGATACCTTCTTCACTTTTGGAGTCAAGCTTTCCATTTCTATCCTCCTTCAAAATATAACATTGACTACCAAATATTCTAAAGTAACTTACATTGGGTGTGTAACCATACCAAATCTCATAGGGTGTCTTCTTTGTGTCCTTCTTCAATTGTACTTTGTTCAATGTGTAGAAAACAATACTGATAGCTTCCCTGCAGAAAGTTTGAGTGATGATTTTCTCAATCATCAGTGTTCTTGCACAATCAACAATGGATATGTTTCTTCTTTTAGCAATTCCATTTTTCTGTGGTGTTCTTGGTGCAGAAACATGTCTTTTAATTCCATGCTCATTGCAATAGTAAGTGAATTCATCTAAAATAAATTCCCCTCTATCTGATCTTAAGCATTTCAATTCTTTACCACTTTGTTTTTCTACCATAGCCTTATACCATTTAAACATCTTGAATGCTTCTGATTTATATTTTAAGAACATAACTATCATCATTCTAGAATAATCATCTACAAAGAGAATGAAATATCTATCTCCATAGTAATATTTGTCCTCATGGATCCACATAAATCAGTATGGACTAATTCTAGAATAGCATTAGATGTATGGGCTTTACTCTTGAAACTAGACTTTGTCATCTTACCTTTTTGACAGTTCTTGCACATGATATGTTTGGGCTTTGACATGCTCGGTAAGCCTCTTACTCTTGTTTTATTGCTTATCTTTATCATGTTGTCAAAATTCACACGACATAATCTCTTATGCCACAACCATATGTCTTCATTTCTAGCCATCAAACAAGTGGTGTTAATGTCATCAAAATAGAAAAGGTTACCTTTTGTCTGTTCACCAATTCCGATCAATCTTCTTGATTCATTAAAGATCTTTGCCTTTTTATTCTCAAATTCTACTCGGTGACCTGTATTATTCAGCCATGACACACTCAAAAGATTATAATTAAGTCCTTTTACCCAGTAAGCATTTTCACATTTGATCAGGTTATTCAACATTATGTTTCCTTTACCTTCAACTAGACAAGGTGTGTCATTGCCCATTCTTACTGATCCACCATTATAGTATTCAAAAGTTTCAAACTTGTGTTTATCATCAGTCATGTGGTGAGCGTAGCCACTATCTATAATCCAGACATCATTCTTACTAACCTTAGATATGAGTGCAATTTCTACATACCTTTCTTCTTTGTCTGAGTCATCCTTCATGGCTATAAATACCATCTGAATGTCTTCATCAGATTTAGTGTCAGTATCATCAGCTCTGTTCTCAAATAGGTAACAAGATTTCTTTCCTTTGTCCTTGTAGTTTCGAGTATCTCTTCTGTTAGATTGTTGGTTGCTTTGGTAATCTCTGTTATCACCTCGGTCAAACTTCTTTTCATATGTTCTATCATTAATTCTATCATCTTTTTTCTGTTAGGAAATCTTGTAGCAAAGTGTCCAACTTCTTTACAATTAAAACATACAAGTGGTAATTTACCTTTGTATCTACCTTTGCCTCTCCTCAATCTTCTTGCCATTAGTGCTTCAATCTCATCAATTCCTTAGTCATCAATATCACTTTCACTATCATTCCTCATAGTGTGTTTATGACTTGACTTACTTATTTTCAAAGAAGATTTGAATGCAAATTTTATAGATGGTAAGACACTATTATCAAAGTTATTCATCTCAAATGAAATCAGTCTACCAATCAGACTATCTAGAGTAACATTATTGTTTGCAACTACTCTCATTTCTTTTATAGCAGATACTCTAATAGCATATACAGGAAGTAAGGTTCTTATGATTTTACTTACCACCGTCTCTTCTTCAAGTACACTTCCAACTCCTCGGATAACATTGACTACCTCTTTGTTTCTGCAGCTATACTGAGTGATATTTTCTCCTTCTTTCATCCTTAGGTCATCAAACCTCCCTCTTAGGATTTCTGCCTTGGATCTTAGTACATTAGCATCCCCTCCATGTACCAACTTCAATTTATCCCACATTTTCTTTGTAGAGGTGCAGGTTTTGACTTCTTCAAACTCAACATCAAAGAGTGAGGAAGCAAGTTCTATCATCATGCAATTATGCTCATAATTTTCTCTCAATTTCTCAAGTGTGTGAGGTCCTATAGACAACACATATTCAGTATCTAGGTGTTGAGTAACATCATTACCAATACCTGATAGGTGGAGTCTTATTCTACTTTTTCATGATGCAAAGTTGTCTTTATTCAACTTGGGTACATCTCGTTTGTTCATATTGTGATCTTTTGCTTGAGATGTTAAACTCCCTTTCTAAGCACACAAGCTCTGATACCAATTGTTAGAATAAATGAGGGGGGGGGGGGGGGAATTAGNTTAGAATAAATGAGGGGGGGGGGGGGTGAATTAGTGACCTAAAAAATATTCCAATAAATCAACCCAAAAACTTAGTACCACAATATTAAGCCTCTAGTTATCTTCAGTCCTACAAGATGAATGCCTTCAAATAATCTTAATAAATAACTACTGCTCAGAGTTCACCGTTAAACCTTATTCTTACTATTTACTGATTAGTAGTCTTTCATTTACCAAAAAATAATAAATTACTTAGTGTATACTGATCAATCCAAAATTAGTTATGTGTAATGCAAAACACTAAAGTAATGACTCATAAAAACATTGACACATGATTTTTTAACGTGGAAACCCTGTTAAGGGAAAAACCACTTGGGACCGGTAACCCAAAATTTTCACTCTTCTGAAGTGAGCTCAGTGAAGAGCCAACCCTATTAAAGGTTACAAACACACTGCTAGGTGTGACCTTGTTAGAGGATATAAACAAAATAGTTTGTCACTTGATATCTGGCATCTCTATGCTACCTTCTATGACCAAACCCAGTGTAGTTTGTCAAATGGTATATGGAATCTCATGCTATCTTCATGATCAAAATTTTTGATACTCCTTGGGATGTATCTCAATATAGAAAGGATTGTTAAGTCTTTCTCGGTTAAGAGACTTTCTGAATCAATCGTTAAACTGAAACAGTAAATGATCTGTTCACATATACAACTATAGTTTATAGATTTTCAGATCTATTGTAAGCTCATAATACCTTTTTGATCAATGCATGTTTTCAATACCTTTGCTCCACTTCTTTCTGCACAGTGATGCTGTGCTTCTTTATTGCTTAGTGTCCACATAAATCTTTAGCTCTTTCCTTAGCTTGATGGATCATGACTGTATGAAATTATTCTTCATCAATTTCTCTCCAGCATATTCTTTCTATATTCACCCCTTTATTCATAATGAATTAGATTGTCTCTTTATAGACATGATATCACCATTTCTCAGTTCTTGACTTTCTTGTTCTTGGTGTGATCTACAATTTTAGCCAATCTTGCTTTAAATCTTTTACTCTTGTTTTATCTCATAGATATCTTCTTGCCAACTATAATAAAACTGATTTAAATCTTTCACTTATCTCTGGCTTTAACTTGTCAATGAAAACAATGTTAAAAAATAGTTAAATCTATCTATAGCTCTTGCCAACTAAGTATTTTATCATTTCTGAACTTCAGTTCTTTTCGGTGTTTAACTCTTTGATAGCTTTGGTAAACACTTCAGTTATCCTCGGGCATCTCTGTCGGGGTTGTCTGTCCGTCAGGCATCACTGTAAATTTCTTCTCATTGGTAATGCTTGTCGGGTTTCTTTCTAGGGCATCACTGTGACTTTACTTTCGGGTTTCTCTATCCGTCGGGGTGCACTGCTTGTTAGTGTTTGTAGTCACTTAGTGAATGGTGATCTTTTATGCATTACTGAAAGAATAATATTTATCATCTGATTCTCTTAAGTCTTTGACACTTTGTATATAACCAATTAGATTATATCAAGTTGACATTAATGACAATACAATCCATTAACTAATTTAATGTCTTGCATTATCTTTCTACATTTCGGTGATCAACTTAACATCTTCAAACATTAAATCAGTTATGGTTCATCACTTCTAGGTTAATATCACAAGTTAAATTCATACTACAAATTTAGTGAAAAAATGAAATAAAGTTCCAAAGGACAACATGATACATAATATAAGTGATTTATCATATGATAACATTCTTCATGTATTGGAGCAGTAGATGATTATAGAGTGGTGACATCAAGATAATAGTGTACCTACTGGTCACTAAGAAATCTAGGAAGTTGTATTAAGCATAATAGACCTGTAACCACAATAAATAATATCATGTCATTATTAGGTACAATCAACATTAGAGGTTAATAGCAGAATGAAAGGAATTATCTATTGATGATGGCTGAGGAGCACTAATCTAGGTTACTATAAAGTTGTAATAGTTAAGTTTCAATATGATTATCATGGATATTTCAGAGCATGGAGCTATTCAGGATGAGAAAATAGGTGCAAACACAAAAATGCATCATGTTAATCAAAGAATATGCATGCCAATGATAGAATCATATGTACAACATAAAATATAATTGTGACTGAATGACAAGTACAAGTTATCTTAGATGATAATGCCAAGTGCATCTAATGTGGAAGAAAAAATGAGTTTCAGAGAGAATAAGATCATAATAGTGATCATATTTAAATGCAAAAGATCAAGAGGCAACACATGTAAAATCCGTTAACAAAATTGGAATCTATTAAGTATGCTAAGACAACAATCATGATGCACAATAAGTTCCAATACATTCATAATCAGTCACAAAAACATGTAGTTATCTTACCAAGAGTTAATGACAAACTACATGAACAACATTGTTTTGGACAACATTATACTCATATATTTACAACTGATGTCCATATAAATGAAAAACATAGTGGGAAAGGAAAGGAAAGGTCCAAAAATGATATTATATGGATAGGGCATCTTTAGTGTTCAGAAATATTAAGTGAATGCCAACAATGTCAAGTTCAATGTCATAAGAATCAAGTAATCAGTCAGAAAAGAAGCAGTGTCATACATTTGGAAAATAATGAGAGCAGTCAGGTTGAGGATATTTTGTGACAATACAAATTTACAAGTTATAACTAATAATAAACTATGCAAGAGAACAAAAGTGTGGATGCACCCCTAATTTATGATCTGATATATCAAAATGACATAAAGAAATCTAAATCAGTAATATATCATCAAGTTCATGAAATCAAAGCATTCAATTCAATGTCAGACTAGCAGACTAAAAGTGCAATCAAGGAAGTAGGTGGTGTATGTTTTGATCTGGGGTTCAGGTTCATGAACAATTATCTTACATCAATTACAAATGGTTATTGACAGAGTTATACCAAACATGTCTTAAAAAGATGGTACACAAGATAGCCTAGTCGGATTGAGCATTTAACATAAAGTAATATCATTGGTAGAGAGAATAATGCCTTCACCAACCAAAGTGACATGAAATACAAAGTAGTAGTGTATTAATGGTTAAGAAACAATTAGGGTTTAACAATGATATAGTTATGTAAGATATATATATATATATATATATGTTGTGTTATTGTGTTGATGGAAATGTGTGTGGCCTCCTAATCCAAGACAAGGAGATCCCAATTAATTAATCAAAATGAGACAAGATGATCAATGCAAAATGGATCAACTAATTATGGATAAAGAGGGAAAGAGTGATCTAATTTATTAATTATAAAGTGAAACAATAGATATGAATTGCTTTTAACCTAAATTGAAATGAAACATTTACCTTGGAATATAACAGATATGGAAAAGCCCATTTTCTGATGTTTGTGTCAGGTTTCAGGAAATTCTAAAACTGGACCTGGAATAGAAACGCAGAGATGGACAAAACCCATAAATCTTTTTCTTTTTTGACTCAAGTTGACCTCAACCTGCACTACTCCAACAGAAATTTTGTTCACAGATCCTGAAAGTTGGTCGAAAAGGGTATCCGAATATGCTCTTAAATTCGTTGTCCTGTACTTGTACCTACAAGGAAAATGATTTTGTTTTTTGGGGAGGGGTTTGACTAGCCTACAAGAAAAATGACCGACTTAGTAATTAACCTTGAAATCAATAATTGAAATAGAGAAAGCTAGCAAGTAGTAGAAGTAAATGAAGCTATGATATTCAATAGATATGAAATTGTATTTTGAATGTAAACAAGTATGTTAAAATGAAAGCTTGGACTCAATATTAGAAACCATAAACCTCCATGATTGTATGCTTGGAATCCACCTTGAAGGAAGAATTAATGAATCTTGAGGATGCACAAGGGATCTTAAAGGAAGATCACACCACCATGATGGATAGATCTAGGGTTTGAATGATGAATCTTGAATGCTTGAACCAAATACCTTCAAAGGCTTGAATTCTTGAATCCTTGATCTTCAATGGAGAACTTGAATGCTTGAGAGGAAGACTTGAAAACCTTGTTTGAACACTTGAAATCTTGAAAAAATGTAGAATAATGGATGCTTGGATTACTTAGCCTTGTTCACTTGGATTCTTGCTTGGGAAAAATGAGAGGAGGAAAGCTTCCTTATATAAAAGTCTAGGGAACAATCTTCTAGAGAGGACTACATAGGATAATTAAATTCCAATTAGACCTATACCCCTAGAAGTGGACCTATATTAAATATAATTTAAGATTCGTTACTTCAGAATCTGAAACAACCGACCTGAAAGTGGTAAAATAAACTTTTGAGTTTCCCCTGACAATCGAAAAAATTTCCAATTGAAAAGGGGGACCTGGGTTGAGGTCGAGGTCTACCTTGACCTAGGTCAAGGTCAAGGTCGATCTTGACCTAGGGAGTCAGGACCCTTGGAAAATGTGCCAGGTGGGATAAACAATGTTCGAAGAGGCCCAATCAGGGTCCTAAATAGGCGCAAAAGATGCAGAAGGGGTAGAAATGAGAGGACAACATGGTGATGGCCCAAAACACGCCCTAAGGAGGGATAAACATTCTTAACATGTAAGTGCTTCCATTTTAAGATGATACAAGTTATATTGGTTACAAATTTCCACGATGATCACATGATAGTTATGCTATGAAAATAAGGCAACAATAAATATAAAGAGTGCATTATTATACATTACAACTATATAATAACAATAAAAATAAATATTGTCTCTACAAGAAGTTCATCATTCTAGGCCATAGTGAAGAAAGAAAAATATAATCAGCTATAGGTCATATCACACGAAAAGAGCCAGAATATCAACATCATCAATAATGATCAAGTCACAGTTCATAAGCAAGAGGAAGTTAAAGATGCTATTGTCAAACTGTAATCACCTAAAATTGGTCTAGTAAATTAAGAGGCCCTAATCTTGATTAATTAGCCTAAAATCCTAATAAAAAACATTTAAATACTAGGCCCAATTATGTGAGTAAATCCAATAAACCTGCTTGCATAATTAAATTAATCCTCTAAATCAACCATCAAATAAATCTCAAATCCTTGCATCAAGGCTATTAAAATGATAAATCAAGGTCACTTAATAGTCTTAAACTCCTTTTAATTAAGTGAATCCATTCACACATGGCTGTACACACTTAATCTTTGATTAAAAGGTGATTAAAAGGGGGATTTACAAATTTTTTCCCTCATTCTCCCTCAAAAAACAAAATTTTGACCAATCAATAACCTCTCACTTGGATGAAATTCACATGGATTGAAGGAGAGTACATGTCAACCACCCTTCATGGTCAAATCTCACCCGTCCATTTTTTAGGAGGTTTCTATAAAAGGGGTAGCTCTCCTTTTTGAAAGAAGAGGCATTGTTAAAGTAACATTATAATGTCATTTTGATTCTAGGGTATACTCATTATAGAAGAGAATCTTTATTCTAGCATAGATTTTGTATTTGTTCTTAGATAGTTTAATATTACTTTCATTTCTTAGTATTTTCCGCATCTTGTTAGATTAATCTCATGTTAGTTCACCCATCATCTTAGTTGCATTTTTCATATCATTTTTATGTTCTTGAGGGAAAAGTGTGCAAGTTCATACATCATGCTCACCTTTGAATCTTCCATTTTGGAGTAGTCTAGTCACTGATTCTTGTGCCAAATCTAATGAGCATCTATTAAGAATTAAACTCGCTTCATCTAGGGAGCAGTAAGTCAATTTGGGGGGGGGGAGGTGTTGCACAACATTGGAGTTAAATTTTATGATTATTGACCCTTAAGCTAATGTTTTATTGAGTGTAAGTTTTTTTTAGGTTAACGCCACATTTACACTACACATTTTTGGTGCCCACCGTGGGGCTCAAACTATTTTTGGCCCCACGTTCATAATATTTTTGATATTTTTTTGATACTGTGCTGGTTATCGTACTGTCTCTCTAATATACTCATATAACAAAACAACTATAAGAGATTTTTTGTCTCATGTTATTTAAATTGTTGTATGAGTCTACAATCTAGTTCTTTTGTTGTTCGATTCTATAGGAATAGTCGTACAAGGCACCATCTTTCCTTAAATTGTAGTATGGTTTTTGTTATATTGTCATATGAGTATTGATGCTAGATCATTCTCTGTATTCTGTCATTTCAAAAACAAAGAGCATTTTTAGGGGTCCATTTGAATTGATTTTGGTTTCTAACCCCTGATTCAATTTTCTTGGTCTTATGGTTTCTTGGTTTTGTAGCCTAACACATCTTTGTAGGACATTTGGTAGAATATTCTCTTGACCAAGTGACACTATTTGAAAACACTCTTTCTTTCAAACTACTAATTTATTTGTTCTTGTAGGACATTTTGAAGAATAAAATTGACTATGACTACTAAGCTTGTGATGTTTGCAGGTTGCCTAAGTTCACATCAACCAAATGATCATGCTTCTTAATGTTATTTAGACACATAGTCTAATAATGTGGTTTCTTATGTGGGTCAAGTTAAGCATTAGGGGATTATGCTCTCTTTTCTTTTGGAAAGATCAGAAACCTAGAAGTGTTTAATTTGTCTTAGGCAAGCAATCTTTTGGGATAATTTTGGAGTGTTTGGGGAAAACAAAAGGGAATGGGGAATTATGATCTTCTCCTCTTTGAGGGAGAGTAAGAAATCCATACCTTCTCTTTTCTATCCATTTTATTTCATGCATTATCTTTAGAGGGCCTACCGGCTGAGGTAAAAATATCTCGGGACCAAACCAAGTGAGGGAAAGGTAGAAGCCAACCTTTCCACCTCACTATAATAAAGACACTTCATTGAGATTAAAGTCTCAGAAGATTTAATCATTCTTGTCTTTTGATCACCTCATTGATCTTTAGACATGCTTGGATGTTTTTAGATATGAGAGGCTTTATTATTTATTGTGAGATAACACTCATTCCGAGTACTCATAGGGCTATAGGCCTCAATATTTCTTTGCAAGACTATGGGAGATGGTTATGAATGGATGCCCTTACTATAAATTTTATGTTAGAATCCACCTAATTCACCTCTGAAAGTGGGATAATCCAAGTGCAAGGGAGATAGTAATTCCCCCAAGACACTCACCATATCATGCCCCCATTATCATTTGGAGTCAGCTAATACAACATCACTAGACCCATTGCGTGGATGGTGGTGGTCGTACTCTGATTAGCTATTGGGTGTGTACCTAAGTTAGTGAGCGAGGGTTTTCTCACTAACTCAATTGACTATAGGGCTATAAAGTGTGTTTGATTTTCCCTCCTTCGTGTTTGTTGTGCTTGAATCATCTTGAATTTAAATCAAAACAACATAAGACACTATCACATCATAATTGCATGAATTGTCTAAAATTTTCACAAAAATTAAGTGGAAAACTGTCCCAGTCCTGTCCTATCATTTTGTCCAGTGAGAATTGTCGTATGACAAAACACCCTAAAAGAAATAAGTTTTATGGTCCTATGGGAATTGTCATACGAGACTTCATTAAAATCTATTATCTTCCTTAATCTTTGATATCCTTACATTCATCTTGACTTTCATCTATGTGGCTCTACTGAGTTATCATAGCTTATCACATCAATTATGTGTCCTTGACATAGTGACTGGACCCATCTTTGTCTCTCATCCTATATTGTTGAATGATCTTACTTTTTGTGATCTATCTCATCCATAATCAATCTAAATGAGCTCAGTCACAAGTATCACCCAATAGATATTCAAGTCTCAATCTTGATACCTTGTACCTAGCTCAGTTAACTTTCATCAAAATATCCCTCATCAATCTTTGAGACAAGTGATCATCTTGTGATCTTTTACATTGACCCATTAATCTAGTCATTTAAAATTCTTGATTATGTTTATATTTCACGCTAGTACAAACTAGAAGCCAACAAAAGAAGGTTGATCTTGATTCAAAAGGTAACTAGGCTATCAAAAATCCTACCCCTAGACCCTCGTCTTGTGAAAAACAAAAATCTACTCAAAGGATTCCAAATGAAGGTACAATATCCATATATCAATCAATACCCTTGTTCTAAACTTCAAGTCCCCCATACCAATCATTTCATACTGATCATCAAGATGAACCAAACATGTTGAGGTTCAATTGGGAATATAGCTAGGACTGACACAACCACCATAGTAGTGTTTCTTCCTTGATTGAGGAACCTACTGAAGAAGAAATCAGAAGATATAAACAAGGCAAACATTTATAAAAGATGATGCAAATGCTCATGCAAATAGACAAGGATAAGTACTTCATGCACCTAGCTTCCACAGGGGTCAAACTTCCTCCATATTTTAATGTTGAAAGGCTAATACAACATGAGGAAGAATCTCCTATCTCTATTCTCAAACAAAAATTGCAATACATGAGATGCGAACTCTAAGAATTGAAGAAAGGAAAACACCAATCTTCCAACAAGTATTCATTGGAATCTATATGTCCCTTCCCATTTGACAAAATCTATACATGCCACCATTTCCACCCAAAGTTGAAATCCCACAATATGAGAAGTACAATGGAGATGGTGATACTCAACATCACATGAGAGAATTTTGTGCTCTTAGCATATAATTTATGCATTAAAAGACATACCTATTGAGACTCTTCCCTCAGAGCCTTAGAGGTCAATCTTTGGAATGGTTCACTAAACTCTCACCAGGCATTCAGACATTTGATGAACTTGTACAAAAATTCATTCAACACTATTCCTATAAAATCTTGCACACGGTCATCATGTTGAACCTTTGTAACACCAAATGAAACAACTGTGAACCTTTTGTCAAATTCCTCCAAAGATGGAGAAATATATTCACAAGGTATCCTAGGAAAATCTCAAAAATAGAGAAGATAGATATCTTCATCAATAACTTGGTACCTGGAATGAACTATGCACTCTAAATGCAAAGTTACACTGCCTTTAATGAATTGGTACAGAGTACTATCTAAATTGAAAAATTTCTTGTGAAGAAAGGTGAGATTACCTTGTACAAAGATACTAAACACTCAAGCAGTCCCAATAACAAAAATGGTAAAGATAAGAACAAATATTGGAACAAGAATACAAATGTGGTCAGTGATATCATGGTTTATTCATCCAATTTCAAGGGCAAAGGATTGATATTTAATCTATCTAGTAGAATCCAATATGCTAAGAACAACTCAAATATTTAATCAACACCAAAGAATAATGAAGACACACAGAAAGACAAAGCACCATGGATACCTAAGCCCAAGAAATTTTTTACTACTCTAGGAGAACGAATTGAAGTGGCACTAAAGACTTTATTGGCCAACAAGATCATCATGTTACCAAACTCAAAGCCTTGGGAACCAAAAGTCAAACCTAAGTGGTGTAATGATAATCACTTTTATGAATATCACAATAACAAGGAACATTTGACCAATGAATGCATGAAGCTAAAACATGTCATAACAATAATTGATTGACAATGAAACTATCACTGTTAATAAACATCATTCAAATAGAAATCACAAGGCTTTCAAACAACCTCTACCCTCTTACGAATAAGGGGAGTCATCAAAGACTCAAGGAGCCAATGTGAATTACACCTATGCTAATAAGGATGATGTAATCCACATGCTTGAACCATGTGACCAATCAGTCAATGTGATCATCATCAAAGATAAGAAAGTATCTAAATCTGCCAATGTTGTAACAAGAAATCAATCCAAGGTCAATGTTAAGGGAGTAGCATCCTCATCCAAACAACCCACTAAATTAACAAAAAAACCTTGAAATCAAAACAATTGGTCTCATCAATCCCTGCAGTGAATTACAACTTGGTCATTCAGTTACAACGAACCCCTACTCAAATTTATATTCTAGAATTGCTTAAGATCTCACCATCACACAAAGGGATTCTTGAAATTTCCCTTCTGGAAATAGTGGTTCCAAAATACCTTGATTTCAATTGATTCTAGGCAATGGTGGGTCACTTGACCTTGTCTCATTACTTGTCTTTCTTAGAAGAAGATGACAAGTCTCTAAATCACACGTATAGTCAGGCTTTACATATAGAAGTATTGATCCATAAGCATAGAGTCAAACACATCTTGATAGATGGGGTGTTGGTTTGAATATTTGTACTCTCAAAATTGTAACAACATTGGGTTTCTTAGAGCATGTTATAGATCCCAGGAGGGAAAAAACCATAAAGGCATATGACAAAGAAAAAAGGTGCTCAAAAGGATTAGTTGAGTTACCCATCAGGACAGGACCAATCGAGAGAGACGTAATTTTCCAAGTATTAGATTTGTCTTTGGAATACAATATCTTATTGGGGAGACCTTGGATCCATGATATGCAGGTTGTCCCATCAACATACCATCAATGTGTGAAGTTCCCACATAATCAAGTGGAGGTCCCTATCCCGGCTAATAACACCTACTCTTGCAACGATTTGAAACAAGGTGACATCATTGTACCATATAATAAAGAAGCATTCAATGGTCAATAAGGTGAGAGTTATAAAGCATTTCTCATGAGGAACTTTGAGGAGAAATTAAAAATCAAAGACATGGGAATGGGAGAGTATCATCTGCCTCTGTTTCCATCAATGGATAATCTTCCTACATCCCCTAGGTCCTATGCGAAGCCCTCATTATCATTCAAGCCTTATGGTACCAAGACATCAATAATACATGAAGGAAGATACATGGTAAAAGCTAGTGTCTCTCTTGTTGAGGAAAATAAAGACAAAATTGTTCTTGCTTGGATTTACAAAGGGGAAGGGCATGATCAAGAGGTTAAACATGTTGAAATATCCCCATAGAAGTATGGGAAAGGGTACCAAATCATGCAATAAATAGGGTATAAAGGAAAAGGACCCCTAGGAAATAATAAAGGATTGATAGAGCCTATACACACAAAGTTTCAAAGTAAAAAAGACAAAATAGGGCTAGGATATCATGAGAAAAATCTAATCCTTCCTCCAGAAATGATCCTATATTTAATCAAGAAAAAGACTCTGATGATGAATCTGGAGAAGAAGTAGAGATTATGTAGTTATATTTTGAGAGACTATTGCATATACAAACAAAGAATCATGATTACTAAGGAGAACCCTACATTCCACATTAATCAAGAGGGCCTATCGAAACAAATCCCCAAGACCAAGAAGATAATCAACTAGCTAAAGAAACATTAATGGTGCATACACAATAGAGTGATTCACATGAACATGAGATAGACTTAGAAAAAGAAAATGAGTTAGAGGAAAGATACCCTAACTAGGGGCACCTGGTCACTATTACTCACATACTTGATCTACCTTCATGGATACAAGAGCATAATCAACAAGGATATCTTCACCTCACCCAATATCCATACAAGAAATTGAAATACAAATAACAATACAAGAAGGTGAAGATCAACAAGAAGAGGAGGATATCTCAAGTGAAGATGAAGGAGACCATAGCACAATACTTGGGTAGATTTGATCACAGCCATATTGATTCTCATGAGTATGAATTCAGCCAAGGTATGAAGAGTAACCTAGAAGGGCGACATCCTAACCAGGGGTAACCAGCCACCACTAGTCATATACTAGATATACCTCATTTTGTGGAGGAAATTTCTAATG
Source organism: Thuja plicata (assembly GCA_018584345.1). Lineage (NCBI taxonomy): Eukaryota > Viridiplantae > Streptophyta > Pinopsida > Cupressales > Cupressaceae > Thuja > Thuja plicata. Next base: position 1,010,598 of record MU227252.1, on the reverse strand, counting down.
AGTATGAATGGGATTCCCTCTCAAATGATATAGGGGATATTGAGGTTGATGTCATTCAGAATTATGCACCTCAATTTGAACAAGGGGAAATTTCAAATGCTACCTAGACGATAGTTCTTCCCAAAGCATAAAATTGAACTTTGGAGATAATCTTAGGGATCTAAACACCAAAACTAGATCCACCTCAAGGATTGAGAAGGTCCCTCTAATAAATTTTCTTGATTTGATGGTTAGACGAGAGGAGAAATGAAATTCTAGCATTAGATCAAATGAGTTAGATTTGCATAATACTAACAATGACTCTGATAGTAATATTAGGATGCTTCATGGTCTAGGAACTCCTTTAGAGAGTGAATATAGATCTTATCTTACCAACATAAATATTTGATCATGATAACACAATGCTATCCCTAGAGCCAACTAGATCTTTGTCCCTAATATTGCCCAAAATTATTGAGTGAAATCCAAATGAACCCGTGAACTAATTTCTTGCCCAAATGACTATACCTTGGCATGCTACCTAAATGCTATTGAACTCATTACCTCTTCCACCAATGCAACAAGAATGAAAATGATGGAGGGGGATATCAAGTTTATAAGTCTTAAAAAAGAAAAATTAAAAGAAGAAAGGGTCTGGCGGTGAGAACCATGTTGTGACAGTTTCATAACCTAAAATAGTAAAAAAATGATGTATCCAATGGTGAAAACCTTTCAGAGGTGCTAGAGGATGGTAAACTTGATATCCTACCTAATCACTTCTAGGAGTGGTATTCAATACTCATAGAGCCTACACAACCAGTCAACTTGGGAAAAACATAGTCACCTCAGCTAATATACCTAGCACAATCTTTGTGTGAGGAAGAGAAACAACAATTCACACAGTTTCTCATGGACAAAAAGATCAAATTTTCTTTGTCCTACTCAGATATGATAGGACTTGACACTGAATTGATAATGCATCACTTTTCCATTTCTCCTGGAGTAAAATCAGTCAAACAAAAGCTCAGGAAAAATGCATCCTCACGTGGCATTCTTGGTTAAAGGTGAACTAGAGAAGTTGCTGAAAGCAAAATTCATAAGAGCTATCACTTATGCCGACTAGATTTCAAATATTGCACCTATTTCTAAGACTGAAAAAAGTCCAAAAGATGACTTTCTGCATCCCAATATCGACATGCTTATGGATCTCACAACAGGATATGAAATGTATTCCCTAATGGATGAATTCTCAGGTTACAACCAGATAAAGATAATGCCTGAGGATCAAGAGAAGAAAATTTTTATTTGTGCTTGGGGCATATTCTACTAGAATGTCATGCCTTTTGGTCTTAAGAATGCAAGGATAACATATCACAGAGCTATGAAAAGTATATTCTATGACATGATGCAGAAGAACTTGGAAGATTATGTTGATGACATATTGGATAAATAAGTAAAAAGAACTACGCACCTGGTTGACTTGGAGAAATTCCTTGACAAAATGGAACATTTCAAGTTGAGATTGAACCCAAAGAAGTGTTCCTTTGGTGTAACATATGGAAAACACCTCAAATACATTATATCAAAAAAGGGCATTGAAGTTGATCCAGAAAGAGTGAAATCCATAATGGAGATGCAACCACCAAGGAATATAAGTCAAATCAGAACATTGCAAGGGAATATACAATCAATTAGAAAGTTCATCTCACAGTTAGTAGATAAGGCTCAATCCTTCACAAAAATGTTGCATAAGGGTATAATATAGAAGTGGGATGAAGGGTGTGAAAAGAACTTCCAACAGATCAAGGAATAATTAGAAAATCCACATGTTCTAATAGAACCCATACCAGGAAAGTAGCTCCTACTATACATAGCCACTATGAAGACATCACTTGGATCCCTTTTGGCACAATATGATGAAATGGGAAAAGAAAGATCCATCCAATACATCAGCAAAACAATGGTTTCCTATGAACACAATTACACAATTATCAAGAAGGCTTGGCTATCAGTTGCATTCGCCTCATAAAAGATCAGACATTACATGTTGGCACATTCAGTCAAGTTAATTGAAAATATTGTTCCTTTGAAGTATTTATTAAACAAATCAACCTTGACTAACAGACTAGAAAAACTGGGTGATGATACGTAGTAAGTTCAACATTGAATACATGGACAAGAAGGGCATCAAGGGGAAGGTCATTGCCAATCACCAGTCATATTCTCCTCTTCAAGATAGTAAACTGCTAACCATAGAATTCCCAAATGAAGCTATCCTACATTTGACAGAACACTCATGGAAAATATTCTTTGATAGATCATTCACACAACAAGGGTTTGGAGCTGGTGTACTTTTCATAAATCTACAAGAATATAAGATTCCTAAAGCTTATAAGATGTTTTTTCCTTGCACAAACAATATTTTTGAGTATGAAGCCTTAGTGAATGGGTTAAAGTTAACTATCAAGTGGAAAATCATAGAATTACACATTTATGGAGACTCCCAGTTAGTAATCAACCAAGTCAATGATTGGTGCCAAACTAAAGATGAAAAGCTTACACCATACAAGAGAATGGTTGATGACCTGAAGAATTTTTTTATTTTTATCACATTCCAACAAGTCCTAAGAGAAGAAAATAGAGCAGCCAATGCCATGGCTACTTTAGCCTCAATGTTACAACTGGAGGAACATCAATTCCTCTAGGAATTCTTGGTGGAAGAACTACCCTTCCTGATATATTCCCCAGATTCCCAGATAGTGTGTTCAACTATGGCCACCGAGTCCTCTAGATATAGCCAGATATACTCATACCTATGAGACCAGATAATCCCTAACAACATATCTAGAAATGAAAAGAGAAACCTTATAAAAAATGCATCGCATTACTTGATCATAACTAATGATTTGTATAGATGAGGTCTAGATGGTAGTCTTCTTAGGTGTCTAGAATGCAAAGAGTCTGAACGCACGCTATAGGAATTCCACAAAGGTATTTGTTGGTATCACTCAAATAGTCTCTAATTAGCCAAGAAAATCCTAAGGGTCAAGTACTACTAGCCTTCAAGGGAGAAGGATGGTGTTTAATTCACCAAATCCTAGAAGAAATGCAAAATACACAATAAATTGATTCACGCTCCTATAAGAAAATTACTGCCATTTATCACACACTAGCCATTTAAACAATTAGCCTTTGACATGGTGGGTCAAATATATCTTTCATCATCTAGCGGACACAAGTTTATCACCACTACCATTGAGTACTTCACAAAGTGGGGGGAAGCTATCCCTTTAATCAAGGTGATTTGTAAACAAATGTCAATGTTCATCCTGAATTATATTATCTACAAGTATGGGATACCTTCCTCTATTATAATAGACAATGGGGGACAATTCAAGAACAAATAAATTGATGAAATATGTGAGAAATTCCATATTACCCAACACTGTTCCTCTATCTACTACCCGCAAGGGAATGGATAGGATAAAGCATCAAACAAAAATATATGTAAAACCTTAAGAACAATGAGCAAATCAGGAAAGGATTGACATCTATAGTTGAATCCAGCTTTATGGGCCTATCAAAATAGTATTAGAATGCCTATAGGGGAAATGTCATTTGCATTGGTATATGGTGCAGAAGCAATATTACCTATTGACGTAGAAATGTCATCACTCAAATTCTGTTTACAAGGACTCATAATTGATGAAGACTATCATATTTGTAGAATCAAGGAATTAGAACTGCTTGACGAAAGAAGACAAGAAGCATTTGACCATCCAAGGGTATATCAAAAAAGAATGTCTGGAGGATATAAAAAATAAAGTAAGACACCGATAATTTCTGGTTGGTGATCTTGTAGTCAGAGAGAATCCAAAGATTCAACAAAATCAAGAACATAAGGGCAAGTTTGAATCCAACTAGATGGGTCCCTTCATGATTACTACAACATTTGGCTCTAGAGCCTATCATTTTTCAACTCTAGAAGGGGAAACATTTCTTGATCCAATCAACACAATCCACCTGAAAAAGTTCTACAACTAGACATTCTGAGAAAAAGCAGTTCCTATACAGAGAAAATGATCCTGAAATTTTTTTCCAAAAATAACAGAAAGGTAGAAAAATCATAAAAAGTGGAAAAAGTCCTAAAAAATGATCATTGTGGTGAAAACCTAGCAACAGGTGCCTTGATGAACCACAAAAAATTCAAAAAATTCAAAAAAATTGAAAAAGAGAAAAATACAAAAAAAATGAAAAACAAAAAAAGTGCCTTGGTGAAAACCTGGTAAATAGGCACCTTGGTAGAAAAAATAGTAATTCTACGAAGTGGTGAAAACTTGGTAAACATGCATCACTTTTAACTAACATTCCATCTATCAATGCGTAGCTTGCCTATTCCTCCTGTAGAGGCTTCATCTTTCTTTCTTGCATGTATTTACTTTCAGTTGCTTTCGTGACCTTGTGCAACTCATCTCAATTGGTGTCTCACCACCATAGATTGGGATTGATCAATATCTTAGTCCTAGGAACTCTGTCTCACCAAGGGAAATCTCCTAGTAATTTTTACAACCAAGTCAACATCTTTTCAATCGTCTCACCAATCAAAGTCAGTTATCCTGGTCTCTCAGCCATTGGACAATTTTCCATTGACACAACAATGTTTCTCAACACCCTAATAATTTTTTTTTCTTAACACTACCTATTTGGACACATGTGTGTTTCTTAACACACATTTGATAACACATCATGAACCCTAATATTGTCTTAATAACACTCAAGCACACAACTGTGTTTCTCAACACTAAAAACTCACAAGTACGATGGTGATACTCAACACCCTACATAGAAAAACATCTAACTCTCAACACTTGCTAAATGTATGTTGAAAATTTTCTTGAATGATGCCCATTATCAATTCTTTTCACTCATCTTTTTCTTTGATTGCTACTTATTGGTGCGGTCTCGATGATTCTGCAATGTCAAATAAACTGGATGTTTGTGATAAGAGCTTCCACATTAAGGTGGAAAAGCCTCACATACCTCGACTCCATTTACTTACATGCTAAGGTGAGGTCAGAACTATCTCCTTGACTATTATTAATTTGTCTATTTACGTAATATCACAGTCATGGTTATCTCAACTTTGTATGCCTTGATACTAGTTTACCCTTGCAACATCAACTAGAAACAATGTTCATGTCATCTTCACTTTAATACTTGGATGCTTACATTGGTTTCCCACATTTTATTCGATGAAGTTCATACTCATTTCCTTATGGTCGCAGTGGCACCATTAAGAGTTGTATCAACTCTGATGTCCCAAACACTTGATGATGAAAAAATGGCTAAAGGAATCAATGAATAGACTCACGTTGTAGGTTGCATATAATATTATACTTGCGTTTCATGATGATATTATAACATTGGAGATCTATCCCTTAAATCCTTGACCAAAGCGGTCAACTGCATTCACTAACTTGCGCTCTCAATCATCTCATGGCTATATAACTATAGGAAAAGGTTAGAATCAATCATACAAGGGGCATTAAGTTCTAAGCTATCACATCAGATATGAGCATACATAGTTTTTAGATGATATTACAACTTACATTAGCATATAAACCTAGTATCAAAGATACAATGGTAGAAGCAAAAAAAGATACATCTCATAAAGAGCTTCAATTTAAAGTACATGAAACAACATAGGAAAGCAATATGATACAAGATGATAGTCACATGAGAAAGCATGTACTAAATATATTTACAACACATCCAATGAGAAAAAGCAATTACATATATATCAAAATATTGTTTGATGAATACAAAAATGTGATCATGTGATCTCGAAAAAAATGTACATCCTCAATGCAAATAAATCATGTATACATATGTGTATCTCAAAAATTATAATGGGATAAGATAGAGAAGGGGATATCAAGACTTTCTTCCTCCCTTGACATCTTGAGGTGTAGGCTAGGGAGGTGCACCTGCTCTCAGTGGTGGGCCTGCTCCCTTGGATGTTACAAAATCTACTAATATGGAACTACCTACTCCGCTAATGACACTTCTATGTTGTATTCTACCACATAGTAGGCTACCCTACTGGGTAACCTCGCACTGAAGGAAACCACACTAAAAAATAAATCCCTGGATCCTTTGATCCTACTCTGCAATCATGCAATCTCGCTCTACAATCTCTGACTGCACAACCGCTAGCTGTATCTACAACCCTTTGACCCACCCTCTTAGAGCATGGATCACATCCTATGGATTTTTCTCTCTCGGTGCCTCCTCCTCACCCTCACCTACCTATGCATCCCTCCTTTGGAATACCTATTGAGCTGAATCATTCTCAGGACCCTGTGGTGCCTCCCCCATCTCTTCATCTACTGAACCCACAGAATGAACATCAACTTGATCGATCCTAAGGTCATGCCTTCCCCATGCTAGTGCTCTTGTCCTACTCCTAGTTCCCTACTAGAGCTAGCTATGAGATTTCCTCTTGCTCTCCTAGGTGTTGTGTCCCTCTATCCTGTTGTTGGAACCCTTTGATTTTGTGGTTGAGCATCCTCTTCATCAATCTGTGGGACCCTCTCTGCTAGATCTATGAATCTTGGGAAGGGATGCTGAGAAAAATAATCTCTATACTCAAGAGTAACACCCACATCCACAATATCATCCAAGTAATATCAAGGTGACCTCCACATCTGGGAAATCTCTTGCAATGCAAGGGCATAAGATAATCTATGAGGCCAACCCTTTCTCTCCTCATCTACATAAAGATTATAAGCAGTGAACTCTTGAGATATACTCTGAGGACGTCCATACTGCCTTAGAACCTGGGAAACAAAAAAACACTCAATAATAGAGGATGTCCTCCAAATCAATCCTGGTAATAAATAAATCCCTCCTCTGAGATCTCCAATCTCCCTTGGCCTCTATACCTCTGTATGGCCTTGAGGTCACTGCAATAATATCATCAAGCTAACGCCTCCAGTAATTAGTCTTCCCCAACTGGGGCTGTGTAATAAAACCAACATATATGCAAATAAAAGACTGATCATCCTATCGAGGGTCATATGTGTCTGGCCTACTAATGAGAAGGTGCTCCCATGCCCATACCTATAACACTAATACTCTGATGACCATCCCCCTTGCACCTCAAAAAAGAACTCATGCATCTCATGGTACATGTATGCAAGAAGGAACTAACCTCAACCTAACATCTCCAATCTTGTAAGAAGTCTCTCCAACACCCTGTCCCATCCGCACAGGAACCCCTACCAACCTATGTCTTCCATAATGAAGCAACCGATGAACCCCTCCATAATACAAGCAAGTGGAAACTTGGTCCCATATGTACTCAACAAGTCATCCTAAATGATGACTCAATCTAGAATTGCATGATCATGGAACACCCGTATCAAAGCCTGGATACCTAGTCGAGGAGTTGTGTCATACTCCACTCTCTCACTAGCAAAAGGAATCCATAGGATCCTATAGACATCCTCAGTAGTGATCCTCATCTCAGTAGTAGGCAAGTGGAAGGTATTATGCTCATTGTGTAAATGTTAAACCATATCTATGAGTGACCAATGATTAATATGAATATTAGGCATATCTAATATCCATCTAAACCCACACTGTCTGATATGCACCCTCTGCGCATCATATATATGTCTCTCTAGTCTCATGGTTGGTGGATAAATCGATCAAAATTGGATATCAGGAAGCTTTGCCTACAAAAGCAAACCAATGAGAAATCATCAGTACACGATCTAAATCAAGCTCAAAATGATGAATAAAAGTACAATGACTATCAAACAAGCTGGAAAATATGCCAATGAATCCAAATCTATGATCATAAAAGATGAATTTTGGTGTTAGGACATTAAAAATTGCTCACTGCTCCCAATAATACAAAGTATAGAAAGGGAAACTGACATAAGGACTTGTATAAGTAAAGATTACATATCATACAAGAAAACAATCTGATATGAGCACATACAAGGGGTAGACGACATTCTAGGTCATCAAGAAGGTACCCGTATGAGTAAAGGGTGCTTCCTAGATGAAAAAGCTAATGGACCCATACGAAAAAATATTTTAAGGCAATTTTTCATACAATTTTTATTGACTGGCCATATGATGAAACAAAAAATACAATGTAAAACCAACCTAAAACAAGCAAAAATTCAACCAAAAATTACAAAAATTGGATCCAAAAGAAGGTTTTTCGATCACTCACTGGCGGTGGGTAGTTTTTGGGCTGATTGTGTCACCTCATCATCTCGAATCGATGTGATTACATGGTGACCACCATTTTGCATCAGATAAATTTTTTCTAAACTTCTAAAATTGGCAAATGAAAATGATTTGAAAATGACTCTTTTGACCCCTTATATAGCCTTGACCCTAATTTTGCCTAATTTTTGACTTGCTCTGATTAATGTGAAAATTGCACCCCTAGATAATTTGATGGTCCTGAATCCATTTTTGGGATTTAAATCAAAATTTGACATCATTCTACTAGTCAAAATTGCAAGTCAACCTTTTATTCAAATGCATTTGACCGCTTACGCCATCATCGCCCAATTCCTCCTCATTTCATCAACCAAACCATACAACCCTCATCTCAATCCAAGAGAGTCAACCCTAGTCAACTTTTGGTCAAAATTGGTTAAAATAATATCAAATCCAATGCTTCCCATAAATCAAATCAGTTACAATCAGGCTTAACACCTTAATAACATTTCAATTTTGATTCCTAGGGGGCAACACCAATATATTAACAATCTAAATTTTAATCAACAAATCTCATCACCAGGGGCATCTTAGCTCTGTACCAAATTGAGATTATTTCTACACAAGTGATTTGATCACTTCACATAAAGTCACTTGGACAGAAATCTAACCTGATTAAATCTCTAGGGGTATATCAGTTTCATCACATCACATCAATCTGGTAGTGTCTCCTAATCAGGTGACTTCATTAGGACCCATATCAAGTTAATTATCCCGATCAATCTATCAAGAAGAAATCAATCTCATCACACCAAATTGGGTTGATTGGTCATTTAAACCAATCTAAAAATTTCAAAATCTTCTTTCGACAGATATTAAGAATGAATCGCTTCACATCAAGTTGAATATTCAGATCTCTCTATCGATCTTCATTTGATCAAGCTCACAGTCGGTACTATCGGTCTTTGCTCAATCAAGTCTAGAGATTATGTCTTTTATCTCTCTATCAGTCTTCGCTCAATCAAGTCCAGAGCTGGTATCTTCAATCTTCAATCGATCTTCGTTGAATCAAGTTCATTATCGGTTCTAATCAGGGATAGTTTCATTAATTTACATCAAAATATTCGACGTCTTGACATTAGAAGTTCTTTGAATCCATGCACTTCTCACACATCGATTTAGAGAGGGGCAAATGTAATCACCTAAAATTGGTCTAGTAAACTAAGAGCCCCTAATCTTGATAAATTGGCCTAAAATCCTAATCAAAATTATTTAAATAGTAGGCCTAATTATGTGAGTAAATCCAATAAAGTTGCTTGCATAATTAAATTAATATTCTAAATAAATAATCAACTAAATTTTAAATCCTAGCATCAAGGATATTAAAATCATAAATCAAGGTCACTTAATAGTCTTAAAATCCTTTTAATTAAGTGAACCCATTCACACATGGGTGTGCACACTTAATATTTGATTAAAAGGGGGATTTACCAAATTTGTCCTCCTTCTCCCTCAACAAACACAACTTTGACCAATCAATAACCTCTCACATGGATGAAGTTCCCATGGATTGAAGGAGAGTGCATCTCAACCTCTCTTTGTTGTCAAATCTCAATCGTCCATTTTTGAAAGAAGAGTCATTTTTGAAGTTACATTATAATGTCATTTTAACTCTAGGGTATACTCATTATAGAAGAGCATCTTCATTTTGGTATATATTTTGCATTTGTTCTTAGATAATTTAATATTACTTTCATTTTTTAGTATTGCTACATATTGTTAGATTAATCTCATGTTAGTTCATGCATCATCTTAGTTGTATTTTACATATCATCTTCATATTCTTGAGGGAAAAGTATGCAAGTTCATGCATCATGCGCACCCTCTGAATCTTCCATTTTAGAGTAGTCTAGTCACTGATTCTTGTGCCAAATCTAATGAGCATCTATTAAGAATCAAACTCACTTCATCTGGGGATAAGTAAGCTAATTTTGGGGGGTTTTGCACAACATTGGAGTTAAATTTGATGATTATTGACCCTCATCTAATGGTTTATTGAGTGTAGGCTTTTTGTAGGTTAACACCACATTTACACTACACACAAACCTCTATAACCACAAGAAGAATGAAAATAAAATCTCAACAACCAAGGAGATGCATTTGATAATAATAGTGAGTACATTCATTCATAACTATTATGATATGCTATAATATATTATAGAGGAGGAGTGGAAACTGTTGACATAGAAATTACAAATTAAACTTTCAAAGTTTCAATGCCCTCGTATCAAAAACAAACCCTAGAAAGATTTCTCCATTTTTTATTTTCAAATAGGTTTAAACTCATAAAATTTCATGCATAAGAAGCTTCAAAGTATGCAGAGATGTTTCAAGATGGGTTACAATTACCAGGAAATAAATAAATTCATATAAACATTTCTTTGTTGATTCTGCCATGCCTTATGAAAGCTTTCATGAAAATAGATTCACAAAAGAGTATTGAGCATGTCATACATATAGAGAAAGGGAAAAAAGGCCACGAATCATACCAATCCTTGAAATCCCTCAAGAGAAGAAACACAGAATTGGAAAGCCACCAAGTCTCCATCAAATAAAAAATCAAGCCCTAATAAAACCTAGCAAACATTGCCACTAGAGATCATAGATAAGTGAAAGAAAAAAGAGGAAGTGAAAGTGATTCTCAAATTGGGGTTTCGATACCTTAAAAATACTCCACAGGTTATTTGGGTCTCCACTTAGATATTTAATGGGATATATTGAAGCAAAAGTCCCATGGGTTTGTATTGTTAGTTTGAACATTCTTCATATATTTTATATTTAAGCTATATTTATTAAATGTACTATTTAGTAAATATAAGTTGAATTATATATATATATATATATATATATATATATATATATATATATAAATTTCATTACATGCATATTAAGGGATTTAATATTTATTAAATAATATTCTTACTATTTATTAAATATTAAATATATTAAAATGCAGAGATAAATAATATTACGTGTTCAAAGAGAGTTTTGCATGATACAAATGTGAATGATAACAACTATGTATTAAAATTATAAAACACATAGTTGATTAATTATTCTTTTAAAAATTTAAAGTGGACTTGGAGTTTGCATGTGGAGTTGAGTGGAGGAGATTTACTTTGATCTTGGAGTTTCATTTTAGGTAGAGGAGGGGTTTTATTTTTCTTCCACATTTGAGGAGCTTTTTTTTTTGGTAGATAGAGGCACTTATGGACCAGTTATGGGTTTACATGATGCATGCATAGATGGAAGAGGTTTTGAGCACATTTTGATGGAGATTTATTTTTTCAGTTTCATGATCTTTTATGCATTTTTTTTATTGCATCTGATTTTAGATTCTATTTTGGGAAATTGGTGGAGAGTTTCAGTTTTAGTTCAATTATAGTTCAATTTTCTTTGCTTATTGGGCAGTTTTTCATGTTTTGGGTGAGCCACATGGATTAGACTTGGGTCTTGGAGAGTTTGAGGTGGTCAACTGCTTGTTTCTGACAATTCGATCCCTCCTTTCACTTGAGTTTCTTTCTTGCTTGACCCTTATGGGTTTTGAGATATATATACTCATTCTTGAACATGCTTTAGGAGTTTTGATTCTCTTGGATTCTTGCACACAACAAGAAGAAGAGTTTTTGGGCCCATTTTTCTGAGTTTTTTTTTTTTTTTGTAATAGATGGCTTCTGGATTTACAATAAGATAAAAACAAGTTTCCTTCTCAATAATTTTGGTGTTGTGTTATGAATGAGTTATTTGATACATTTTTGTGGTTTATATCGTTTAATCTGTCTCATTTAGTCAAATTTAGTACTAGAAGATACATGGTTGATGCAGGTCCAAAATTGTGTTAGTTGTTTTTGATAGCCTGTAGATGAGAAAACTAATTTGGTTTTCCTCCATTCAAGCGTTAGATTCAACCCTTTATAGGAAATACTTATGCATCACCTATTTAGTTGGGTTGTGATATTTTTAGGGATATTAATTGAAGATTTTATGAAATTGATAGGTTGCAGATCTTAGTCATCATATTAGGTGTATCACATGTGAGCATAGGTTTAATTTAAAGTTTTTTTATCCCCCTTTTCCCCATTCAAAAGATATTTTTAGGTGAATACCAAAAGGAACCGACCTTCTATGGAGATTCACTCTCGTTATATATCACCTACAATCTGATAGTATTTCCATGTTTCAAATGAATACTCAAATTCAAATTTTCTAAGGGTGCAATCCTTATTGACAATAAAACATTAGAATACAAAACCACCCTTAAACCAAATCTGATTAGCACAACCAAAATTCGCAAGGGTGGTAATGCAAGATCTATGTAAAAGGGGGATTTGGATGCCTAAGGAGGGATGGAATAATAGATGTGATAAATTATGGATATGATCTAATAAAGTAAGTGAAAATAAAAAGAATAATAAGTGCACTTGGAAACAAGATGGAGAAGATAGACTTCAAATATGAATCAGATTGTTGGATCCTGATGTAACTGCAGATTTGGAAAACAGGGATAAGAATCTGTCTGTCCCAAAGAATCTCATTGAAAAGCACCAGAGACAAGTCAAATTTTGGGGAACAATTCAACTTTTGGGGAAGAAGTCAACTAGTCGACTTGTTCTTGGAAAAAATTGATGAAACTTTCTCGAATTCTGCAACTGCACCTGTTCTACCAAGACCCAAAATTGCAACTTCGCACATTGTTCCTACACAGAAAAATGGGGAATAAGGTTGTGGAAAGGGATTTTCTGTGGTCAAACCCCTATGTAGGTTTCAACCTTGAAATTGCATAAAGGAAAGTAATGTAAAATGAAAATTGCTGATTTACCTTATATGAAACCCTCAAGGATGGATGTAGTAATTGTTCAAATCCATGAAGATGCTTGAATGTGTTTTGAAATCAAAGAGTTGACCTTGGAATGAAATGTACGATCAAATATTACCTCACAAATGCATGGATCTACAATTTCCACTCCCGGATCTTGAATGTTGATATGCTTGATAACCACTTGCAAAGAAGAAGAGATAGAAGAATGAATAAATGAATCTCCTTCCTTGATTGATAATTCCTCTAATTGGCCATAATGGGAGAGAAAATTGCATCAATTAGAGAAGATTTACTTTTATTGAATGGATATTGAAGAAATGTAGACTTGGAGATCTTGAATTGGATGCTTGCCTTTAAATCTTGAATCCAAATCCTCAACTGCACAACTTGATTTCTTGAAATACTTGAATACTTATACTTGATTGACATATGTTTGTACTTGAATAAATTATGCAAAATGAGGAGATATGAGGTCCTTTTATAGTGAATTTGGGATTAAAATTTGATCCAAGCCAACTACAATTGAAAACCTAGGAAGAAGAATCCAACATCGGGCTCTAGGCAAAATTTAAGCCAAAAGCCCAGGGACAAGTTGGCCAGTAGACTTGTCCCATGGAAAATGGGCTTAAATTTAATGGGGATGTTGGGGAAGGTGAAAAGAAGCGGGGGAGAAAATAAAGTTTGCTATGATAAAGAATAACTATCATTCAGACCTCAAAATAACCAAAATGGGGGTCTAATAGGTCCTAAATACATCAAATAATGGGTGCTAACTTTTTAGGACAATAAATTTAGCCCCCAGTTTAGTGGGAGTATGAGATGAAATCATGCTCACATTAAAGTAGATCAAATGCATAAAAATGATCTTGTCAAGGTCAAGGAGACAAAGAAAGATCAAGCCCCCAAGTGACTCAAGTCTTCATCAAATCCAAAACCACAATAAGAGAGGCATCACTTGAAAGAGAGAGAAAGAAAGAGAGAGAAAAGTGCAATCACTAGCTTAGTAAGAGATTGTCTTACTATGGACCACACAAAAGAAAATGAACTGCAAATTATGGCATTGAGAGGTATATAAAATTGTGTTATTCTAGTCAATTCATCAATCATGATCAGTCCTTAAGGAAGAATTGTCTCATTTAAGGGATCTGATAAAGGAATAATCAGGACCAAGGAAAACATTGTATCCATAGGGATCAAAAGAAGGATTAGTTGTTAAGGAATGCCTTGATTTCATTAAGGGATCCATAAGAGAGATTGAATCAAATCATTTTGTAAGTGTATGCAAAATGTGAAACATAGAGGGGAGTGTATGCCCCCGTGTTAAAGCGATTGAAAATTCCTTAACAAGAGCAATGGATTTAACGGAGCATACATACACCTAAAAGAAAATTTTCCACTATGAGATGCCCCTAGGAAAGGAAAAGTCAAGGGAAATGAACACATGACAAAAGAGAGAATGAAAGGGATTTGCTAACTCTGGGGTTAGTAGGTTATCTGATAACTCATGTATATCAAAATTTTATAAAAATGAACTGTCATCATCCCCTAAAGGTAGAAGTACTACAAGCACAATGGAAGAGTATCACATAAGAGCTATGGAGAAGTATTTTTGGTCCAAAATCAAGAAGACCAAAAAGAAAATGTAGCTACCATTTTGATTCATCCCCAATTAGACATCATAAAGAAACATTTACAAGAAATGACACATGTATGACATGACATAAAATGTAACGACATATAGAAGAAGTGAGATACAAATAGAGGAATATTTGTGATATTTTGATTCCTTTATCACCTTGCACCAATGGAGAACAAGGGCCATTTAAAGAAATATAAACAAAACATATAACAAGCAACACATCACAGGGGGAGAAACTTACAAAAAACAAGAAAAAACATAAAATCCACCGCACAAGAGGAGAAATTCAAGCGTATTTCCTTCCCCCCATCACAGTCTATAGTGTTTAGGGAAGGTGGGAAACTCACAAGAGGAGAAACATCAAGCATGATAGAAGGAACAATAGCCAGTTTCGAACAAGGAAATATGGGTCACTTTTCTCGTCACAAGGAGTGATAGATAATGTTGCGAAAATATAGCTGGTAAATCATGATTAACATCAATAATCTCAAACATATAATTATAATCACTAGCTTGAATATCATGATTAGCATCAAAAGCATCATCTTAAAGAGTATAATCCAAGATATGAATAACATTATTATGTTTGTTTAATTTTATCTTTTTTGAGTTATCTTCCTCCTTTGGCTAAAGCATAGGTTGGTCAAAGGGAATCAAAGCATCAGTGGGTGTTTTAGGTGAAGCAATGTTTTTGGAAGCACGTTGGTGAGGTCTAGCATGATGTTTACGATAATGGTCATGATCATGATGATTATGTTTGGTTTTTATGGAATTTGGTTGAGGTTCAAGATCAATCAACATCAGGTCCTTTTCTTATTTAGGAGAAAGAACACAAGGAACCTCACTAGGTTGAGAGATGACATCAAAAAAATATTTATAAGATATGGGAAGTAAAATATATAGGAGTTGTAGGAAGAAGTCCATGTCCAGGGCAAAGAGATGGAACATACTTAGGTTTTCTAAGTTCACAAATCTTTTGGACTTTGTAAGCATGATATGATAAAAAAAGGTTATCGAGACAAGATTGGGTTGATTGAGGCATGGAAGGACAAAATAAATCAAGGTCAACCAAGTCTTGAGGTACTGAAGGTTGATAGAGGATATGGTTAATAATCATGATTTCTCAATTATGAGAAAAATTCATGCATTTATGAATAGAAAATGCCACAAATATCATGGAGGTAAGCCAAGGAAGACCAAGTTTGACTTGAAATTGATTAGAATTTAGGATCATGGTGAAGGTAACATTTAAATATTTACCACCAAAATTTACAAAAAATTAAATAGAACCATGTGAAGGATAAAGGAAACCATTGCAAGTTTGGATCATAACATCAGATTTATAATAAAAATTGCATTGCAATTGTATACTAAAAAGATTATATTTAGTTATCATATTCACCATGCAAGTAGAATCAATAAGGATACCACAAGAATGAAGGTTATTAACCTTTGCAACAATATAGAGAGTACCATTAGACACTTTCATTGTCTCAGTAGGGTCAAAGGTAATGCAAAGATTAGTTTCAGGTTTAGGTTTAGGTTCGGTCTGATCGATAAGGTTGACCACATGATTGGCTTCATGAAGTTTATTATCATAGTCCATAAAATGAGTGGAAAAGGAAGATGAAGGTTGGGTAGACTCAATGTTATATTTGAAATTTTTGATTGAGAGGTGCTACAGATTTTTTTCATTAAACATTAACACCCTCAACAATTATAACATTAGAATCAATGAGGTATTGAATAACAAATTTCAAATGGAAACATTTTTCAGTATCATGACTAGGTTGACAATGGTATTGACAGAAAGCTTTGTGATCAAAGTGTTTAGGTAAAGGTTTGGAAGTGTCAATTGGTTTAATAGGAGGAAGTGTTAAGACATTAACATTAATATACTTAAACATAACATTATGAAAATATTCATAAAGATGAGTAAAATTATGAGCAGGTCTAAAGATAGATGACAAAGAAGCCACACCTTTGGATGTTGCTGCCACTTGCTCATCAACATTGTTGGATGAGTTGTTGATTTTGATGAAGTTATTTGGTTTCTAAAACTTGTTGAAATTTTTTGATACAACATCATTCTTATTAACTAAATCCATTGGAGTAGTTCTCTCAAAATGACTCACTTGCAATTGATAATTATGAAGCACTGCAGATAATTGAGGAAAAGAAGAGAATTCAGAAAGTAGAATCATATCTCTAATGTCTTTTTGTAAATTAGGAATTAAAATTATTTGAACATCAAGATCAGGGACATAATAAGAAATATGAGCATGCAAATGCTTAAATCTACCAATAAAATTAGTCACTTTCTCTTTAACACCTTGTTTAGAATGTATTAAATCAGTCAAAGAAATTTTAGGACCAATGTTGTTTTGAAATTACTGAATGAAAGCATTAGAAAGCTTTTGGAAGGAGTCAATAGAATAAGAAGGCAAAGAATAGTACCATTAAAAAGATTTATCTTGAAAGGTTATAGTAAATAGCTTATCCATGAACCTATGGTCATGAGAGAAATCCCTACATAAGGTTTAAAATATTTTGACATGAGTCAAAGGATCACCCTTACCATTATAAGTCTCAAGATGAGGAATGTCCATGTATTGCGGGATAATGACACAAATGATATCAAAAGACAAAGGACTAGAAATGTCGCAAGTAGGAAAATTGAACTTAGATTGAGTCATTGAAGGAACTTGTTGTTGCAAAGAAGAAACAGTTTGAGCCAAGCTATTAATGGTGGGATCGTTAGAAATAATGGTAGGAGGAGGTATGTTTGAAATGTTTGGAGAATTGTGAGAGATGGAAGGAACAATTGAATATGAAAAGGGCACACTATGGTAAGTAATCATGGATAAAGGTAATGAAACACATGGCACACTTGAATGAATAGAATGAGAAATAGGATTAGGGGAGCTAACATGTGTAGGATATATATTTTGAATGGAAGTTGTTATGAGTGAGGGAGCATAAGTGGAGACACTAAGAATTGAAGTGGAAATAGGCATATAAGTCTCAAAACTAGTAGTAGGTGAAATAAAACCTAGCCCTTGAGCACAATCTTTAAGAGGATTAACATTTTTATCAATGAGATGAGAAATACTACATAGGGTGTTAATACCATTTTCTGTTAGGAATAGTCCCAAGCGATAACTGAGAGGGGGGGGGGTGAATCAGTTATCTACTAAATTCAATTATTTATTCAATGAAGTACAAAATAACATTAAGCATAAATACAACAATATAACACATAATAGAACACCACAATTTTAGTTACGGGGAAACCCAAAATAGATAAAAACCATGGTGGGAATTAGCCCCCACAAAGAATTGCACTAGTGTATAATGATCTCTGTTGGAAGATCTTACAACCCTGCTAGGATTTGATCTTTAAAATGCAATAAGTATAGTGACCTGGTCAAAGGTCAGACCCTATTAGGATTCTTTTACAAATAACCTTTTTACAGGTGAGGACACACTGTCCAAGAGCACACTGCTCAAATGATGAAGGCTAAAACCTTCTGCAAAACAGATATAAACTATATCTGATAATTGAACTGTTTAAGGAGACCTGCTGTCTTGATTAGTTCCAGTGAATTGTATACATTCTCTACTTCTTCACATAGATCTTCAACTGATGAATGATATAGCTTTACTATCCCAATACAACTAGCATTATCCTCTGCTCTTTTATGCTATCTCCTATTTTCATTCACACTTGGCGATCACAAATGAACTGCTATATGTATCTTCCTCAAAAGATATGATCATGTCGGCTGTAGGAAAATCTTCAAAATTTTCCTTGTTGGCTAAACTAAGCACATAACATAATTAGAACCACGCAACTCAAGATGAGTAGACGCATCGCTTCACACAGCTGGCTCCACCAAATTAACTCAAACTTCACTCGCGTGATGAAACACATTAAGGTCTCTTAACCAAACATTCTGAACTCTCAACTGAACATGAATCCAAACACACATATCCCAAAGATAGGAGCAATTGAAGAAAGAATGAAATTACTGACGACTCATAATAAACAATCTTCTGAAACTGTAACTGGCAAACAGATCAACATAACTCAACGTTAATTGCACAACTAAATCTGTGTGTACGAACATAGTATAATGAATATGTCTACAACATAAAAATAACCGCGCAAGGCTCCAACATGTCCATACATAGAATTACATACAAAATGCTGTTGTATACTATGTGTTGTCATCAATGAAAAACATACAGTCAACTATTTGCACAAAGGCAAATCTCCAACATTTTCATCATTGTGGATTATCTTTCTCAAGCCTTATACAAAAGAAATGATCTGATCAAGATTAGGGTTTTGTTGTCCTAACCATTGTTCAAATTTATCAAAGTCATTGGAAATATTTTGGAATTGCATAGGAGGGACCCTTAAAGCCTCATCTTCACCATGAGAAGAATTGGAACAATTTTTCTACATGATAGTATTGATGTCACTAGTATGCATGTTGGTCTCATCAAGATTCCTAAGAAAGAGAGTAGGATCAGAATCAAAGGAACCCATAAGTCTATGAATTCTCCTATCAAAAATGCTATAAGTAGGATCAAAGTGACAACACTCATGCAAAAGAGATTGAAAGCGAGGGTATAGGTCTATTGTAATTTGAAAGAGATACACAATAATGTTGTTATGAAAATCACATCTAATTAAAAAATGCAAATATGTAATGTAAGATCTTTTATACATTAGAATACAAACCTACCCTTATACCAAATCTGATTAGCACAACCAAAAGGAGGAAGGGTGCTAATGCAAGATCTATGTAGAAGAGGGATTTGGATTCCTAAAGAAGGATGGAATGATATATGTGATAAAGGTGTTAAAGGATGGATCTAATATAATAAATTAAGTGCAAATAAAAATAAGAATAAGTGTACCTAGAAACTAGATGGAGAATAGAATTATAAATCTAAATCTGACTGTCGTCGGGATCTCATATCCTGCTCTAACTGCAGATCTAAAAAACAGGGATCTGAATCTATCTATCCTGAAATTTTTAAAGAAAAAAACCAGGGACAAGTGAAATTTTGGGGAACAAGTTGACTGGTCAAAATTTCCTTAGCAAAATCTGATGAAACTTTCTCAAATTATGCAACTGCACCTGTTCTGCCCAGATTCAGAATTCCAGATCTGCAACTTGTTCCTACACATAGAAAAGGGGAAGAAGGTTGTGGAAATGGGTTTTCCTTGGTCAAACCCCTGTTTAGGAATCAAAATTGAAATTGAATTAAAATTGCATTGATTAAAGTAATGTAAATTGCAAATTACCGATTTACCTTGTATGGAACCCTCATGAAGGGATGTAGTAATCACTCAAATCCATGAAGATGCTTGAAGGTGTTTGGAATCCAAACAGTTGACCTTGGAATGAAATGTAGAATCAAGGATTCCCTCACAAATGCATGGATATATGATTTCCACTCCTAGATCTTGAATGTTGATATGCTTGATAACCACTTGCAAAGAAGAAGAGAGAGGAGAATAGATGAATGAATCTCCTTAATTTATTGAGAATTCCTCTACTTAGCCATAATTGGAGAGACACTTGCATCAATTAAAGAATATTTCCTTTTCTTTAATTAATCTTGAAGAAATGTAAACTTGGAGATCTTGAATTGGACGCTTGACTTCAAATATTGAATCCAAATCCTAAATTGCACAACTAGATTGCTTGAAATGATTGAATGTTTGCACTTGATTGACTTATGTTTGCACTTGAATACCTTATGAGAAATGAAGAGATAAGAGGTCCTTTTATAGTGAATTTAGAATTCAAATTTTATCTAGGATGACCACAACTGAAAACCTAGGAAGAAGAACCCCGCATTCGGCTCCAGGAAAAATTTGAGCCAAAATTCCCTGGGACAAGTCAAGCAGTCAGCTTGTCCCTAGGGATAAGTTAGCTAGTCAACTTGTCCCTAGGGACAAGTCAGCCAGTCAACTTGTCCCTTGTAAAATGGGCTAAAATTTCATGGGGATGTCAAGGAAGGTGAAAATAAGGTGGGGGGGGGGGAGAAAATACAGGTTGCTATGATCAAGCGTAACAATCATTTAAACCTTGAAATCAACAAAATGGGGGTCTAATAGCTCCTAAATATATCTAATTATGGGTTCTAAATTTTTAAGATGATATGATAATAATAAAATTATATCTACCTAATTTATAAGAGAGTTTACATAACATTAAAATTTATATTAATGATATCAAATTTTCACAATCCATAGAGATTATTGTAATTCCTTTTTTTTTTTTTTTTAAATTTTTTTGAACAAAGTAATTATTCAAAGAACATAAGCTACCATCGAGTACCTAAATAAAATACAAATACATCTCATTCCATAAAACTATGTATACTTTACAAAGAACATACAATAAAACATGACTTTAACTGAAATACTTTACATAAGTTAAAATTGCTGCTGTTCTGAAATCATACAATAGAACATGACTTAAATTGGAATACTTTACATAAATCAAAATTGTTGTTGTTCTAAAAGTGTTTAAAGTGGCTTTGAATTTGCAATAATTAACCCATGGCTAAAAAATTCTTCTTAGATAACTCCTACATCTTTGAAAATAAAAAAGAAACTTGAAAACACATGTCAAAGTATAGCCTTGAAGGACTAGTTTCCTGAAAAATAGTTGCTAGAAATACAATAGAACATATCACCTTCCAAAGATTTTTTAAAATCACTTATCTAATAGAATCAACAATCACATTATTGTAGAAGCCAAAGCGAATAACAACTTCTTTCCAGTTCAACCCATGGTGAAAAGTAGCAGGAAAATATATGCAAATAACATTCCATTATTTCTTGACAAATGAACAAATTCAAAAAGATATGTTTTATGCTTTCTGTTAGAATATCTAATCTTTACTTGTATTTTAATTAGGAGATTCATTTGGAATTCCTACATATATTTTGTCCTCTAGTGGGAGGACAACTCTTTTTATGTAATTCCTTTAATAAGGAAATTAGATATTCCTCCTTAAGAGGATTCCTACACATGGCACACACTTAATGTGAATGTGGCACTCATAGGATATGGGAGTTACATGCAAACTCCTTCACTCATCTTTACTTAAGAGATGCTTCTCTCTCACTTCTTAAGGTTGGTTCTCACAAGTTGGTTCTCATGGGATTTCTTCTCTCTTCTTCTCTCATTCCCATTCTTTCTCTCACAATATTATAATGAGCTTCTTGCTCAAGCTCTCTTTCTTTCATGGCTTCTTGCCTCATTTATATTATTCACAAAGGGGTTTTTCCTTATTTTTTCCCCTTCCAAAATCCTTGTGTTCTTGTCTTGGTCTTTGACCATTTTGGTGATCTTGGTGATTGTTCTTGGATCATCATTTCATTTATGATAAACTTTTTCATTTTTGCACTCTCTCTTGGATTCTTTCCTAAATCTAGTTTACTTTATTTATATTTTCTAACATGATATCAGAGCTGGTTTAATCCTTGTTTTGAGTGTGCATGCAGGTATAGTTGAAAGGTATCTCCATTGAAGAGAAGAAATCTGATTTCTTGTTGATCTAGCTCTTATTTGCAGAGATTTCCTTCATTATTTTTTGCAAATCTAACATTTTTTTTAAATCTAACTTTTTCTGGATGGCTTGCCGCCAGATCAAAGTATTTTCATCTCTTTTTTCAAGTTTTTTTTAAGATCTAACTCACCCTCTGTCAGGCAACCACAACTGCTTTCCTTCATGCTTTTTTATTCATTCTAACAATCTTACTTGCAGGTTTCTCATCATCATTTTTTAATAGTAATATATAATCTCTCTATTATATCTTAATCTTTGTGTTAATTTCTCTTTGCCTGAGGTTTCGAGGATCATATCTCCTTCTCTTTGCATTCAATATTATTGATAGATATGAGAGAATATGAAAAATCCACGATCTGAGTTTTGTGCAGAACCCTCCACTTTAGCTGACTTGCGAGAAGTTTTCCAAACTTCGCCCACATTTGAAAGAAATGCACAATTCTTTACTAACATTTCTTACAGATTCGCAGGCGTACATTGGTCATTATTCATTTCTAATTTATCTCTCATCTGCAGTATCATATGTTGGTTATATCTCTTTTTTTTAATATCTCTATGTTATTTATATATTGGTATAGCATTATATTGTTTAGCTTTTAACTCCAGCCAATTTTTTTAAAAAAAACTCTTGGATGAAGATTTAAGAATTTGCACTTTGTTATTCAAGAGTTCCTTCAGCATTTAATATAGTTTTTCAACATTTTTTTTTTCAACATTCTATTCTGTGATTCAATTTAATCAATATACTTATCATTTGGCATTATTTTTAATAATATTGGCATCAAATAGTTCAACCCAGCCTTCTCTTAAAATCATTTTTTCTATCAAAATGTTTTTACTATCTTTAAATATGTTTTTTTCTCTCAGCAAATCGTCTTAGCTCTGCAAAACATTTTTGTTTCACTCAGCAAAAATGTTTTATTGTTCTCTGCAAAACTTTTTGGTAACGTCTTCAACCCATCAACATCAACATATTTTATTCCTCTTGCAACATATTTTAGTTCACCTAGCTGTTGTCTTTCAACCTTTATTGTGCCCTTCACATCAGGCATCGATTAGATAGCTTCCTCCTGCTGCCTGTTGCTCATGCAGCTATTGTCTATATAGAAGCAGCCAACAGAGAAAGGTGGAGTGCTTTTGCTGCCCACACAGCTTATTTGCTGCCTTAGCCATCATTTGACATCATTAATGTAACCACACTCTTTAAAAATGTTTTTGACTTCTTTAAAAATGTTTTTGTCTGCTTTGCAACATTTTTGACTACTTTAATACATTTTTTTATCTGAATCAAATATTAATAACGAGCATGTTGCACTGTAGAGAAAATATTTAGTATTATCTAAAGTATTAGAGAATATTGCAGAAGTAACGGTGGAGAATATGATTCAAAAAATTGTCTTCCATTATTGACTTTAATCATTGGTTGGATTCGTTCTTTTGTGTCTTGTTATTGCACAGCGGTTTCTCTACATTTGTCAGAGTTTTTTTGGGTCAATTATTCCTGCAAGAGGAATACTCTGAACTCTTACCATTTATCTATTTTTAGTTTTAGTTTGAACATATCTTTGACTCATTTAATTTTTTAGTTCATTAATTTATTGAAAAATGATAACATCTTTTCAATTTGAAATCTGAACATGATAATTCTTCAGAGTTGCTAAAAAGTAAAATTGGATGACTTATATAGTTGTTGCATAGTGAAACTATGACTGCAACTTCTTATTCATGGAGTCTTACCTTTGGTTTCTGCTTCGAATCTACCTCCAACGACTTCTATTTATCTCTCGTTTTATATATCATTTGGCTCCATTACATTGTTCTTTAATCTATTTTTATTCAATAATTTAATCTCATTATAAATTGTTTAAATACATTGCTTTTAATAGTTTAATTCCTTCCTTTTACATAATTTCTATTCACATAGTT
>MU227252.1:956302-974327 GCA_018584345.1 Thuja plicata | reverse complement strand
CACACACACACACACACACACACACACACACACACACACACACACACACACACACACACACACACACACACACATGTTTGTAATTGAGATAATTAAAGAAAAGGTTAGATCCCTTTTTCCCTTCGTTGATCTAATGAAATCTAGCTCTTATTTTGGAACCTTGACCTTTGTAATGGTCCACTTTATTTAGTTGTGATTCCAAGACATAATGAAATTTTGAATATTCTCATTATAAAGATCCATAGTCAGCTATTTTCTGGCATGCTCAATCTTCTCTTGAAGGGATTTTTCTCTATGTTTTCGTCTCCAAGCCATTCTACACCCAAATGCTTGAAAGAAAGTCATGCATTGATTAATAGAAATACACCACAATTCTATTCTGGGTTGATTATGTTAAAGTACTTTCCATCATAAGGATGATACATTTTTTGTTCTCCTTATGCTCACTTGTATAATCCTAACGATGGATCATGGAATGTGAATTGAAACATTGATGGAAAATAGTCTAATACAATTTACCAAAAAAGAATTACAATATTTTAAATTTATAATTCTAAAAAAAAACAATTTATAATGATGAAATGTTATTTTAAGCTAAATATTTATAATACATTATATTATTAGTTTCTTAGCATATAGTATATATTTTATTGTATTAAATTTTTATATTATATATAAAATTTATAATTTTTTATATTGAAGTATATATTAAAATCATATAATCTATAAATATTATATTATTTAGATTTAAATAATTATAATATAATATTATGATTTGATTATGCAATATATTTAATTATTAAAGATTGTGTTGGAAAGATTGTTGGAAAGCTAAAATGGAAACAATTGTTGTTTTTTCATTGATGTCAAACCTTTATTGGTAAGACTATTGCAATCTGTTTGAGTACCATATCTATTAATTGATGAAGGAGATTTAATAAGAAGACCAAGTGGAATGGTTGAGTTATAGGAAATCACAAGGGTACTTGATTAGTTGGCACATTGGCAAATTAATGTGTTGTTTATCTTTCGATGATAGTTTACTGTAAACAGTGTATGCCGAGCAAAGTTAGTGATGACTGAGCGCCAGTAAATTGATGAGGAAAACAATGATGACCGAGCGAAAGAACAAAGTGTTGGCCGAGTGTCAACATTTTTGTAATTGTTGAGATTCGAGATCTCTGGCTGACATAATTGATTTTATTGGGATATGTAAAAGTTAATTAAGGATAATCATGATTGATCCACGCTATTTAAATGCACGGGTAACCGTAATTAATGCATGGATCAAATATTTAATTAGTGATTGATTTGGAGAAGTAAATTAAGTGTAAAGATGGAAAGATCCGTTGGATCTGACCTAACCTAAGATCTACGATCTTGATTAAGCGGCAAAGATTTATCTGACCTAGATGAAGAGGTATATGATAACCTCAAGGGGTTATTCATGATGGGATGTAGAGTATGCAAGAGGATTGCATAGTTAATTGACTGATTGGCATGATCTAGCAGAGAAGGTTGAGTAGAGAAGCAAAGAGTTGCATTAGTGATTGCTTGATGGATTTCCAAGCAGATCTGAAGATTGAAATGAGAATGGAGGCCACTCAGTGAATTAGTATTAGAGCTGAATTGGATTTGGATTTGCAAAGTAAGTTGTATGTATCGGATAACACTTGCTGCTTGCTTTCTAACCATTGTATCAGTCAAAATCCTTTAACCAGGTTGACCTAATAGTCATTGTGTAAATCCTTTTAGCAAGGTGACATTCAGGTAGAATGTTCTAAGTCCTCTAACAAGGCCACTCCTGACAGGGTGATTAAATCCTTTAACCAGGTCACATTTAGTAATGTGTTTTGTAACCTTTAACAGGGTTGGCTCCTAACAGAGCTCACTTCAGAAGAGTGAAAACTTGATAGCATGTTATTGTGGTTTTTTCCCAAATTGGGTTTCCACGTTAAATACTGGTGTCAACTTGTGTGAATGTTTATGTTTTGTTTTACTGTTAAGTTTCTACAAGATGATTATATTTGAACAGTAAACTGCATATTTATGTTGTTGACTTATGCTATCATTGCTGAGTAGATCTGAGTTGTTCAAATTGGTATAAAGTTTAAATGGGCACATATAGACCTGAGGATAACTGATTCACCCCCCCTCTCAGTTATTCTGAATTCATTCTAACAATTGTTATCAAAACTTTGGTCTCTTGAAAATAGTTTGAAGGTACTTGGAGCAAAAGATCAAGAT
Source organism: Thuja plicata (assembly GCA_018584345.1). Taxonomy (NCBI): domain Eukaryota; kingdom Viridiplantae; phylum Streptophyta; class Pinopsida; order Cupressales; family Cupressaceae; genus Thuja; species Thuja plicata. Next base: position 972,080 of record MU227252.1, on the reverse strand, counting down.
GTATAAAAAGGAGGTACCAAAGTTGAACAAAGATAATTTCCCTGCATGGCAGAGTTTGATGAAATTGCATCTGGCTGGTATTGGTGATGCTGCTAAGCACTATGTTGAACATGATTATGTGGCCCTCACTGCACCTACCACAACTGCATAGTTAAGAGAAAAGCATGAACACAATCAAGCAATGCTGGAGATTACATCATCTCTGAACTATCATGAGTTTGAAGACATAAAGAATTGTACAACTGCAAAGCAAATGTGGGATGTCCTTGCAATCATCTATGGAGGTGATACAAATGTACTGAGAGACAAATCTGAAAGTTTAAGAGGTAAGTTTGATGAAATGAAAATGCAAGAAGGAGAAAATATAGTTCAGTATTATGGTAGGATAAAGGAAGTTGTAAATGCTATTAGAGGAGCTAAGGGAACCATTGATGATAACACCATTATGAGAAAGGTACTAATAACACTTCTTCCTATATATTCTATTAGAGTCTCTACAATTTAAGAGTTAAGATGTACTCCTAATAATAATTTGACTTTGGAAGGTTTGGTAGGTAGACTTATTGCATTTGAAATGTCAAATTTTGACTACACCCCACAAGCTATTTGATCTGCATTCAGATCCCAGTTGGTCCTTAACAAATCAAAGAAAGGAAAGAAATGTGTGAATAGTGACAATGACACTACTAATGAAGATCTGGAAGAAATTGAAGCACTTATGGCAAGAAGACTATCTAGAGGAAAAGGAAAATTCAAAGGTAAACTTCCTATCATTTGTTTTTTATGTAACAAAGTTGGTCATATTGCTGCAAGATGTCATGATAAGAATGATAAAGATGAAAGAAGAGACAACAAGTACAAAGATATAAAAGATGACCAATACTTTAGAAAGTATAAGGATTACAAAGACAAAGGTAAGAAATCTTGCTATATAGTTGAAGAAGCCTCTGACAATGATTCTGACAAATATGATGAAAATGATATAGAAGTTGTGTATGTTGCTATGAAAGATGATTCTGATGATGATGAGAAAACTGCATTAATTTCTTATATGAGTAAAGGTGACTATTGGATTATTGATAGTGGTTGTTCACATCACATGACTAGTGGTAAAGATAAATTTGAGACCCTAGATCAGTGTAATGGTGGCTATGTTAAATTTGGTAATGATGCACCATGTCTTGTTAAAGGGAAAGGATCAATTAATTTGACTGACAAGATTAGATGTGACAATGTATATTGCGTTGATGATCTTAATTATAATTTATTGAGTGTTGCACAACTGAATACTTCTGGTTACAGAGTTGAATTCCATCACAAGAAGGCAAAGATCTATGATGCCACTGGAGAACTAGTTGGAAGTGGTGAGAAAACAAAAGGTAACTTGTTTTATCTAGATTTAGCTGAAGAGACATGCTTGTTTGTACAATATAATGATGTCTGGTTATGGCATAAAAGGTCGTAGCATGTAAATTTTGGTAACTTGGTAAGCATAAGAAAATTGAAAAAGGTTAGAGGGCTGCCTAAGTTAAAGAAACCTAAAAATGCTGTGTAAGCAATGTCAATTGAGAAAGATGACTAAATCTAGTTTTAAGAGCAAGACTCATACTTTTGAGGAAATACTGGAATTAGTTCATACTGACCTTTGTGGTCCCATTGGTGAGAAAATTTACGAGATAGATATTTCATTTTATTTGTTGATGATTACTCAAGAATGATGACTGTTATGTTTCTTAAAGAAAAATCTGATGCATTCCAGTAATTTAAGTGGTACTTGGCAAAAGTTGAAAAGGAGACAGGTAAAAGTATGAAATGTTTGAGATCTGACAGAGGAGGTGAGTTTATCTCTAATGAGTTTAACAGGTTCTGCAATGACCGAGGGATACAAAGACAGATGTCCACACCTAGAACACCACCATAGAATGGTATTGCGAAAGAAGAAATAGATCTATTATGGACTGTGCTAGAACATTAATGATGGAGAAAAATGTTGCACAAAAATATTGGAGAGAACCTGTAAGTACAATAGTCTATACCCTGAACAAAGTACAAGTCAAGAAAGGTACTACTGCTACACCTTATGAGCTTTGGTATGGATACGCACCTAATGTAAAATATTTCAAAGTTTTTGGAAGAAAATGTTTCATACTGAAGGATAAAAAAAATGGAAAACTTGATGCTAAAGGTGAGGAAGGCATATTTCTTGGTTATTCAACTAAGAGTAAAGCATATAAGTGTTTGAATTATAACACTAACAAAATTGTGGAAAGTGCAAATGTTAGAATTGATGAATATGCAAAAAGAAATGAAGCTGAAAGCATACAGGAACCTGAGAGTTACAAATAATTTGTTTATATGGATGAGGAAGATTCTAGTGAATTACCTGAAACTGAGAATGAGGTTGCCGAGCAACAACTAGCACCTGCCGAGTCACAGAACGAAGCTGCCGGGCAACATGAGGTAATTTTCGAGCTATCTGATGGAGATGCCGAGTCACATAATGAAGCTGCCAGGAAACAAGAGGTAATTGTTGAGCTATTTGATGGAGATGTCGAGTCACAGAATCAACCTGAATTGAATGATAATAATGAATCTGAAGCAAGACAAGAACCTACTCTAGCAAAGTATGTGAGGAGGCACCAAAAACCTGATCAAATCATAGGATCAAAGGATTCTATAGTTATGAAAAGAAGTAAGTTGAGAGATGGTACATGCTTGCTATGTGATTATGAGCCCAAAATAGTAAAATATGCTTTAGATAATGAAGAATGGATACAAGCCATGAATGAAGAAATTGAACAAATTGAGAAGAATAAGACTTGGACACTTGTACCTAGGATGAATGACAAGAATGTAATTGGTACTAAGTGGGTATTCAGAAATAAGCTGAATGAACATGGAGAGGTAACATGAAACAAAGATAGAATGGTATGCAAAGGTTATGTACAAGAGGAAGGAATTGATTATGGAGAAACATTCGCCCCAGTTGCAAGGTTGGAAGGAGTCAGGACCTTACTTGCATATGCAGCCTATAGAGGTTTTAAATTTTATCAGATGGATGTAAATTCAACATTTCTAAATGGAATATTAGAAAAAGAAGTGTACATTAAACAAGCTGATTGATTTTTTGACCCAAGTAAGAGGAACATGGTTTTCAAATTACACAAAGCACTATATGGATTGAAGCAAGCACCAAGAGCATGGTATGAGAGATTGCACAATTACTTGATGAAGATTGGATTTGCAAGAACCAATGACAACAACAATCTATATTTGAAGACAAAGCAATGTAAAGGTAATTTATTGGCTGAAATTTTTGTTGATGACATTATATTTAGTGGACAAGATGTGTTATTCCAAGCATTTGCAAAGGAGATGAAAACTAAATTTGAAATGTCTATGTTTGGTGAGATAAAATTTTTTTTGTCTTACAAATATATCAGATGAAGAATGGTATCTATATTACTTAATCAAAATATGTCAAGGAGATACTAAAAACTTTTGGAATGGAAGATTCAAAACCAGTGAGTACACCCATGCCTACTGAACAGAAGTTAAAAAAAAATGATGATACAAAAGAAGTGAATCAAACCCTTTACAGATCAATGATTGGAAAGCTACAATATGTTGTACACAGTAGACTTGATATTGCACTGGCTATTGGTCTTGTTGCAATATTTTATTCCAATCCTAAGGAAACTCATATGATGGCAGTAAAAAGAATTCTGAGATATTTGAAAGGAACAAATGAATATGGTCTGTACTACAAAAGGAATGATAAGTTTGAGCTTAGAGTTTACACTGACTCTGATTGGGCTGGAAATGTAGATGACAGGAAAAGCACCACAGGAGGAGCATTTCTTCTGGGAAAAAGATTTGTTTCATGGAAAAGCAAGAAACAAAATTGCACCTCACAATCTACAGCTAAAGCCAAGTATGTGGCAACAACAGTTAATTGTTCTAATATTGTGTGGTTGAAGGTACTACTGAAAGGTATGAAAGAAGAGATCACATAACTAGTTGTCATATATTATGATAACACGAGTGCCATTAATATTTCTAAGAACCCTATGATGCACTCTAAGACAAAGCACATAGCTATCAAGTATCATTACTTGAGGGAGCTAGTTCAGAAAAAAGGAAGTGAGACTGGAATATGTGAATACTAAAGAATAGTTAGCAGACATATTTACAAAGGCACTACCCAAGGAAGCTCATGAGTATCTGTGAGGTAAATTAGGTGTGATTCCCCTAACTGAGGCTAATTAGTTTAGAATGGTACTGTTGCATCAAATGTTATACTCAGAAGATTTGACACATTGATGCACAGGCAGTCACACTTTAGGATGCTGCCTAAAGCTGTGAAAGATAGACAAAAATAGAAAAGAGGATCAGTCATAAGAAAGATGACAGGAACAACATGATAGAAAGTTTAGAACATAATAATTTGCATTATGAATATGTCAATGTCTTTGGCATTGTTGTCAAAGAGGGAGAAGTTTACTGAAAAATGGAGAGTTTAGGGAGAAGTTTACTAAAAGAGGAAAAGATTACTGAAAAAGAGATTGTTATCAAAGAGGGAGAGATCTACAGATGAAAAAAATAGAAAGAAGAAAGATATGAGTGTGATCACAGACACAGAGGGAGTAAAGTTTTACAAGATGAGAATAAGAATGAAGCTAAAGACATTAATGAAGATTTGTTCATATCAAGGAACACATGCAAAATTTTTGGATTGTATGGCAACTATGGTTGGAAAATTATTGTTTTATTGTTTAGTGTTGCCATCAATGCTAAAGAGGGAGATTGTTAGAAAGCTAAAATGGAAACAATTGTTGTTTTTTTATTGATGTCAATACTTTATTGGTAAGACTATTGCTATATGTTTGAGTACTATATCTATTAATTGATGAAGGAGATTTAACAAGAAGACCAAGTGGAATGGTTGAGTTATGGGAAATCACAAGGGTACTTGATCAGTTGGCACATTGGCAAAGTAATGTGTTGTTTATATTTTGATGACAATTTACTGTAAACAATGTATGCCGAGTGAAGTTAGTGATGACTGGCGCTAGTAAATTGCCGAGAAAAAAAAGTGATGACCGAGCAGAAGAACACAGTGTTGGCCAAGTGTCAGTATTTTTGTAATTGTTGAGATTTGAGATCTCTAGCCGACATAATTGATTTTATTGGGATATGTAAAAGTTAATTAAGGATAAGCATGATTGATCCACACTATTTAAATGCACGGGTAACTATAATTAATGCATGGATCAAATATTTAATTAGTGATTTCTTTGGAGAAGTAAATTAAATGTAAAGATGGAAAGATCCGTTGGATCTGACCTAACCTAAGATCTACGATCTTGATTAAGTGACAAAGATTTATCTGACCTAGATGAAGAGGTATATGATAACCTCAAGGGGTTATTCATGATGAGATGTAGAGTATGCAAGAGAATTGCATAGTTAATTGACTGATTGGCATGATCTAGCAGAGAAGGCTGAGCAAAGAAGCAAAGAGTTGCATTAGTGATTGCTTGACAGATTTCCAAGCAGATCTGAAGATTGAAATGAGAATGGAGGACACTCAGTGAATTAGCATTAGAGTTGAATTGGATCTAGATTTGCAAAGTAATTTTTATGTATCAGATCACACCTGCTGCTTACTTTCTAACCATTGTATCAGTCAATATCCTTTAACCAGGTTGACCTAAAAGTCATTGTGTAAATCCTTTTAGCAAGGTGACATTCAGGTGGAATGTTCTAAGTCCTCTAACAAGGCCACTCCCGACAGGGTGATTAAATCTTTTAACCAGGTCACATTTAGCAATGTGTTTTGTAACCTTTAACAGGGTTGGCTCCTAACAGAGCTCACTTCAGAAGAGTGAAAAAATCATAGCATATTATTGGTGGTTGTTTCCCAAATTGGGTTTCCACGTTAAATACTAGTGTCAACTTGTGTGAATGTTTATGTTGTGTTTTACTGTTGAGTTTCTACAAGCTGAATATATTTGAACAGTAAACTGCATATTTATGTTGTTGACTTATGCTATCATTGCTGAGCAGATCTGAGTTGTTCAAATTGGTATAAAGTTTAAATGGGCACATCTAGACATGAGGATAACTGATTCACCCCCCTCTCAGTTATTTTGAATTCATTCTAACAGATTGAAATATACTATTTAAGTTTTATTATATAATATAATAAATTATATAGTAATATTATGTTATATATTATATAATATGTATTAATCATGATATATTATGTATGTTTGTTCTAATATTAAAATGCTTAATATTAGATATATTTCTTATTTCAAGATTTAAATAGGTTATATTATTAAATTTTGTTTAATATAATAATAATATATAATATTAACACTTAATATATAATTTTAAATAAACTATAATATATATATATATATATATATTGATCGGTGAAACACATTTTTTGCTTGATAACAGGACAAAGCCAGATTCAAATTTATATTAATTTAAAAATAAAATAATACAAGTATCAAAATATCACATTTACAAGGTTTTATCTACACTTTCACTCACATTGATATTACAACTATATTATAACCAATGTCCTCCAAATTAAGTATGGATTTGACCATATAGAGCTCAAAAAAAAAATCATACAATCTCTGTCGTCAACATCTCCATAAACATATCCATAAACATTACTTACAACCTAGTGTCCTATAACCTCTATCGATCAAAACTGAGTATAACTATGCCAAAATGCAAAAAGGGGAAACAAATACTACTTAGGCCTTTTAGGTCGAAGGAACAATCTCCATAGTAGATGACAATGATGGTCCAACTGCAAAATTTGAGCTCTAGAATGCTCCAATTATTGCAAGTGACCTTGTTCTACCACCTTCACCTCCATTCTCTTCCACTTTTTCATTGGAGCTCTCATTCCCCACACCCTCATGTTGTTCATCATATTTATATTTTAAAACCCATTCCTCTATTTCATCCATTTTATCTCTTATTACATCTCTAAGAATATCTAAAATCCCCATCGCTCTCTTGAGGAAATCTAAATTCATTTGAATGATGAATTGCCTTATCTTTAAGGCTTCTTCTTCCCATAGTGAGTAGGGGATACCTTGGTATTTTATTCCCACACCACCCATCCAAACCTTGCTAGGATTATGGGAACAACCTCCCCTACCTTCATAACCAAAGTGAAATGAAAAGGGTGTGGAATGGTCAGGTTTCCACTAATATTAATCATCACCTTATCAAGATCTCTGGGAAAATTTCTATGAAAACTTCTCCTACATAATTGTTTCACAAGTACTTTATTTTCCCACACTATCAAGATGGTTTTTGAAAAACCTATTGTGATATTGGTATTTACTCTATACTAATGATTTGTGTGTAGACAATTTGATCCCAAAACCCTTATAATTGTATAAAAGATTAATTTTTGAGAATGAGATATTGCCTCTCCTAGTTGTTTGTTTGTAATGGATCCCACAAATTCCGCTTGTCACTTCTATGAAAGTAATCTAATGAGCTTATCCATACCTCTAAAAAACTTGAAACCCTGAGAAATTAGAGGACTTGAGCCTAGTTGGAAAGGAGAGACAAATCTTCAATGTTCTGGCACTCTTCTCAATCTCCTCATTAATGATTTGCAATATATTTATGCTAAGATATAATTATTGACATTATTGTCATTGATGTCAAAACCTATGTACCGGATGGTTGTGCTCTGAGTGATGTACAAAATTGATCTATCCTATGTAGTATTATATAGTAACATATCTTGTGGCTGGTTACCCTTTCTCCATTAATGGCGGTATATCATTTTGGTACGTCTACAATATTCAATGTGATATGGTGGATTTATGATGAGCTATGTGGAGCCGTTCCTTGGTCTAATTTTGGGAACATTTTTATTTCACATTAGTTGAATACATTTAGTACATAATTACGAAGATTAATATTTTATTGGTTGCTAGTTTTCAAAGCTTTCTTCGTGTATTATTGTTATCCGGTCATTCATACAGCTTGTCACAATTTTTTTTGTATGTTATTCATGTTCCTCTGGTTGGTTGTGAATTTGATGATAACTAGACATGGTCTTAATTGCGACGTTCCCATCGGTATCATAATTCTATATCTTTTGGTATTTTTTTTTTTATAGCGTGCTTATCCTATGTATGGCCTATCTATGGGTCTCATGGTAATGTGGAAAATGATCCTATGTGCAAACCATCTATTGGGTTTGATGATAGCGTGCTACGCTTTAATGAATATTACATTTTTATTATTCAAGATGACATGTTTTGGTTGGCCAACTCATTATGGAGTTATATTATTTCTATGAGTATATATTTAGAACATCATTTTGGTTATGTGTGGTGATGAGTATGATAAGGATGTGAAGGATGAGAATGTGAATTGTGAAATGATGTGAAGGTGAGAATAAATGAAAGAAGACATAATACAGAGTCTAGAAAAATAAGTATAAAAGGGTTTTTGTAGTCGGTTCTCATCCGGATCTGCCATAGACAATAACAATGCTATTAACTAGAACTGAATCCATGCATAAGAAGATCTAATTTCATCAGTTCAAGTTTTGATTGTAAGACTATTTTTTCATTAAGCTGTGATAGTTGGTTTATGTATTTATGACAATTATCTCGACCAACAATGAGCCTTTGTAAAAATCACCTTAACTAGTGTCACCTTTACCAGTGTTTATATACATGAGAATTAGCTTCTCCATGGTTTTTCCCATCTTGTATTTTCCATGTAAATATGGTGTTGTTTATATGCTTTCATGGTTATTTCTATTTCATTATCTGAATGGATTTATATTGTTACCGAATCAATTAAAGTTTAAAAATATCTTGGGATAACTGATTCACTGCCCTCTTAGTTATCTAGGGTTGTTCAACACTTTTGCCTATGGTTTTTGCATGATGAAGAATCCAGAATTAGGTGAATCATAAATGCCACTGATGTTTTATATTTGTCCTTCCCATCTATGTGCTCAACTATTCTTTAATTAAATAAAAAAACTAAAGATAGTTGTCAAAAGACATGCCTTTTAGCTGTAATTATCTTAATTTTAGGCCACCAATACTAAATTAGTCATATTTCCTTTTTCATAAAAAACACTCTCTTTAATATGCCTTCTTTCTCAAGTGTTGTATTCTTTTCCATCAATTTTCCCATTGTGAAATGAAGATTAACGATCCTATACTAATACTTTTAAATTCTAATTCACTCAATTAGCTCATTCGAATAAAGCTTACCTATCCAATATCAATGCTTTGATAAGACATTCCCTCCATATATTTTGAATTTGAAATCCTTATCAAAAAATTTCCTAGATGAGGTGTATTGATTTATTTTGTTATTAAGACATCAACCTATCCTACCTGCCAACTATCATTATGCCATCTCTTTTTTCTTATTAGTAGAACTCATATTCCATTCTAAACTCACCTGTCTTATTCTAATGCCATCTACTCCTAGATTTTGCAATTCATCTACCAAAACATTACCTTCTTTGTATGATTAATTGTCACATTCTCAAAATGCTTAAGAATATCTAAAGCTCAACCTAGAATGGAGTGAAGTCTCCAATTTGGAGTGTTTCTAGTTCTAAGCGCATTAATTAAAATTGTCAAGTCTCCTTCTATTTCTAGTCTCTTTAAACCCAAATCTCCACATAATAGTAGACCTTTTGCTAAAGCTTTTAGTTCTGCAATATTATTAGTATCTACCTTCAATGGTTTAGCTATTTTTTCTACTATTTGACCTTTCCAAGACTGGAAAACACAACCTGATTCTAATATACTTGGATTGCATCTAGATGCACCACCAAAGTTTAACTTAAACAACCTTCCTTAGGAGGTGACCATTTACACTTATTTATACTTCTACTTATTTTTTCTCCCCACTTCCAATGAATAGTGAGATCTTCAAACCAAACCATTTCTCCCTAACTTTATCATCCCAAATAGTGAGCTTCATCTCCTTTGAGCAATATCATGATACTATGCTATTGACAACCTCTACTATTGCAACTTCAAAATTGTTTGTCATTACCTCCCAATTCATCTTCTTTTCCTGAAAAATTATGCGATTTGTTTCCTTCCATAATTCTCATCTCATCATAGAAGGTGAGGTAATCCAAATGCTCCCAAACAAGCTTGAAGAATACAACCTGGACCAAACTTGAATAATAATCATTATATCATTAGGTAGAGCATATATTCAGTCCAATTTAGCACATAGCCACTACCAATATTTTTGGGAATATGAACAAATGAGAAATATATGGTTAACTGATTCTTCTTTTTTCTCACATAAATAAAATATATACGACCCTTCAAATCATTTTTTCTAAACTATTTAGCTGTGAGTATCCCGCCTTGAAGAGCTGCCCATGTGAAAATACCTACCTTTGGAAGACATATTTTGTTCCAAAATAAATGGGTTGGTATCTCTATCTTTTGAATTTTTTCTTTCCACTATTGCTCTATACCTGTATTTAGAATTGTACCATCCTCTCTTGGCTCAATTTTTAATAATAATATCCTTTCCATTTTGAAATGTTATTGTTCTTTCGTACATGATCCCTCCAAGTTGGTCTAGAACTTCTCTTAGAATGGGGATGTTTTAAAATGGCTTCCACTTCCAGGCCAATGATAAATCTTTGCCATCTATCTCTACATAATATTTGATACACACCCTCTATATTTTTTCACAAACTCTCTAATTCTATTAGTGTTCATCATATTATTTATAGCTATATAACCACCCCAGGAGTCATTCTAAAATAATACCTTTTAAGCACCTACCGTATCCCATGTAATCTAATCTATAATTAGTTAATTTACATTTAATCATAAAATTACAAACTCAAGATCCTTTTGGAGGGTTTGAAATTTTGAATATCCCTATTTGACTCACATCATCCAGATATTACCTTGATGATTCTCACCCATTTAAGACGAGGATATTTATAAAGTTTCCAAACTAGTTTCACTCCCAAGGCTACGTTTTTCCATAACTGATTCCTAAATCCAACCCCCAACCTCTATGGGTTTACAAATATTCTCCCACAAAATTAAAAATAATTTTCTCTTTACATTTGTACCTTTCTAAAAGAATATCCTCATTTTTTTTTTACACTTTTGAATAAGCCCCCATTGATAAATATAAACAATAAATAAATAAATAGGAAGGGATAAAAGAGTATCCTTAAGCACCATGACTCTTCTATCCCATGTTATCCATTTTGTCTTCCAGTATTCTATCTTTTTGTCCATATTTTCCCCTATTGGGTCCCATACCTTAGTGGTTCTCAAATATTTGTCCAATGGTAGGCCTAAATATGAGCATGGTAATTTACTTTCCTTAAACACAACCAAATCTAGGATTTCTCTTTCCACCCTCAGATTGACAAAGAAGAAGATATTTGATTTATCCTAGCTAATATGATGTCTCTAAGCCTTTGAATACACTTTTAGGATATTTTTTAACCCTATGACTTTTGATTTGTCCCTAGACCCAAACACCATTGTGTCATCCATAAACTATTGCTGGGAAATTGCTTGAAGTAAACTAGTTGTTTTATTCTTCTTAGCTTTCCATTCTCCCTTGTTCTGATTATAGATCTAGCCCAAAACCTCTTCCATGATGATGAATAAGAATGGAGATAATGGATCCCCTTGATGAATACCTCTAGATATTTCAAATAATCCTTCTGGTGTTCCATTCACTAAAATTGAAAACTTAGGGCTAGAGATACTGTAAAAAATTAGATTAATCCAAACTTTGCAAAAGCCGAAGGATTTTAGACACATGCACAATAACCTCCAATCCACTTTATCATAATCTTTTCAATTTCCAATTGAATGATCATGATTGATTCTTTATTACTCTGTATCGAGTTTATAACTTCTTGAGCTATGACCGCTCCATAAAAAATTGACCTACCTAGCACAAATCCTGTTTGTTCTTTTGAAATCATGAATGGAAGAATATTATTCAAAATATTAGCAATAGATTTTTCCAAAAAATTATATACTGTATTACTCATAGATATTGGTCTAAACCCATATAGCCTCAAATCATTCTCCTTCTTTGGTATTGATACAATGAAAGAGTTGTTTATTTCTCTAAAAAATCACCTTGAGTTCCTTGCTATCTCCAAGGCCTTAATGACCTCTTTTCCTAAAATATGCCAGTATTTTTGAAAATAAATTGTAGGAAAATCATCCGACCTGGAGCTTTGCTTGGATGTAATTGATTGAGAGCTAAACTAATTTCTTGCTCTGAGAATTTTTCTGTTAGCATTTTATTTTGTGCCTCTGAAATTAGTCTTAGGAAATTCTCTAACATTAAATTTTAAGAATTATAATATGACCCCTCCCAATTATTCAAAATATCCAAGAATAATATTGTTTCTTTAGTTATTGCCTCAGGTTATTTAAGAATAATTCCATTCCCATCTTGAATCTTATGAATTCTGTTAATATTTCTCCTCTATCTTGTATTGTTGTGGAAAAACTTGGATTTCTTATCATCTTCCTCTAACCAAACCTCTTTAGATATTTGTCTCAAAAAATTTATACTTTAGCTAGAACCTCTTCATGATCCTTTAATAGCTCCTTCTCTCTAATAAATTTGGTTGGATCCATCCCATACTGAATCACTTCATCATTTAGATTTCATATAGCCCTTTCTATGTTGTTTTTGGAGGTGAAGATATTACTAAAGCGTTCTCTATTCCATTTTAACAAATTATAATTTTCTATTTTTAGTTTGGAGACATAAATTTTTTTTTGATCCCTCAAATATAGCTTCATTCCGCCATTTGTCTACTAATTCAATTTTTTTTTATCCTTCATCCACATATTTAACTTAAAAGGACAGTGTAGAGGTTTCTTCTCCTTGAGAACTTCTAATTGAACTAGAAAATGATCTGACCAAGATATTGGTTTGATAGAGGATTTAAATTCAAAGAGGAATGAAGTTAGGTCATCCTTAAAAAAAATCTTTCAAGTTTTCTACGATGTGACTAAAACCTAGTCTCTTGTTATTCCGAGTGTATACCCCATTTTGCGATTCTATCTCCATCAAATTATTTCTTGTCGCCCAATTTTTGAAATCCACTTGAGGTTGAAGTTCTTTTTGAATGCCTCCACTTTTATATGATAAATGCAAATTATCATAAAAAACTCCTCCTATCATTATAATTTGGTTAGGATTATGCTGAAACAAATTCTCTCTCTCACCCCATAACTCCAAATTGTTTTTGGTATTACTTGCCCATATATATTTACTAATAAAAAATTATGGAAACTACTCACACTTCTGATTAGAACACCTTACCATTTATTATTCTTTGCCAACTTCTCAAAGGAAACTGTCCTCGGGTTATAGAGGATGACAAGTCCCCCTAAAGCCCCCATTTTTTCTACTATTTCTATTTTCCAGAGCCTTGTTTTTTTAGTAGAAAGACATTGATCAACATTAAGTTTCATCTCTTGGATCATTAGATAATTTATGCTACAACAGAGGCAATACATTGTTTGATTAAATATTGTTTCTTAGGAGCATTAAAGCCCCCAACATTCCACATTAAGATTTTCATAATTACTTGGGAAGGACCTTCCCCTTCCCTACATTGAAAAGTGATGTCATTTTTATCTGATTACATGCTTCCCCATCCAACTACTTGAGTTCTGAAAATGTTTTTCTTCCTTTCTTTTATCCTGATGTTTTATTGCAGTCTGGTTTATCTTTGGCCAATACATGATGGAAAATGCCTAAGATTTCATATGTCTCATTGTTCTCATATACCTCTTGATACAATGATTCCCTAAAAAGCAGTTCCATTTCATCACCCTCTACCTCATTTAACTCTAACATTCTTTCAATCAAAGCTTGTTTATTTCCTAGAGCTACCTTGTTTACTGACTCATTGTGATCTGACATCCCAAAAGAGTCACAAACTACCTCCAGTTCTAACTAGAGGAAAATCTCTTCATCTATATTTTATTGATTTGATATTATAGACACATAAAATTGTCCTTTATGAATTTATTACTATCACGAGCCATAATTGATATATCTACAATATAAATATATTTGTAATACATATATAGTTCGTCCAAAAATATATTATTTTGAATATAATTATATATGATTAATCCCTTATTTTAATTCTAAGTATACATTAATCAATCATATTAATCAATGTTTTAAATAATTAATTAAGCTAATAAATATAAATACATTTTATCAAACAAATTTATTAATAAATATATAAAGTGATATTAGTAAATATATTACATGTAATTAATATATTATATGTTATGAGTAAATAAACCCTATAAAATACATAATATTAGGAATTACATAATACAAATATCATGACAAGTCCTTGTGAAATTAGATTAAAAGGATAATAATGATTGCACACCATACATGTGAAATAATGGATGATCAACTTCTACAACAAGGATTATTATATTCAACAATTGATTTAATCATGACTCCCAAGATGAAGAGAGTAATGAAAATGATAGTAAGAATAATAATATCCAACATGGATGAAAAACTTCTTACAACAATCCACATAGCATGAATATGGTGTAATTTAAATGTCTATCAACATAAAGAAATATTTATATTTTAAACTGTTTTATTTCTGTCCATAATATATCATGACAACATATGTTCGTTAGAGAAAGCAATTAAGAAATTGAAGGCAACGATAATATAAGTGGTTGTATAAACAAAACGGTTCCTATGAAGATATTAATCAAAGAGATAGAAATTATACTAATCGACCTGTATGAATTAAAGGATTATTCATTAGAAAGATTCGATTAACCCTTACATACAAATTATGAAGTGGTATGATGGCTATGATCAAGCAACGATAGTTTCTTATGAAGGGGTACAATCTCTTGTGGAACGAGTAGGTAATTATATAATACATTTGGTATTGACCGCATAGGGGGGGCGGGGAGAAAGATATTTCAAAGAATATACATATTTGGGGGTATTAGTAGACGAAAGGATTACAAAGTATATTTTATTGAATCAGATCAAAGGATGAAGAATGATAATGAAATACATGTATAAGTAAGATCTCAATGGGTTGAGATGATTACAGAGTGTGGAAAATATATGAAGTATATATTTGATCTATATATCTGAATATTTTTAGCCGATAGGCTTCCCTTCTGAGGTTGCTTGCAACCGGAAGTTGTCTCACGTCTGAAAACCATTCTGCAAACCATCTTCAGTCGCCGGATACCATCACCATTTACCATCTTTAGTTAGTGGTTTTGTCATTCAGCTTTCACATCACCTGAAACCCATATCGTGCAGGACTTCACCCATTTATTTCTCTTCATTTACGATCACTTGATGGTTATCAATTGACGTCTGACAAGGTGGGGTGCGCAGATAGGTTGGGTCGTCAATCTCTGACGCCTCCCATCTACTCTCATGATGGGAGAAATCTTACAGAAATCTTGTCCACTCTTATTTGCGTAAAAAAAAAGTATGCGGTGTACGTGTTTAGAGATTTTAACAGTAGGCGAGGAAGGAGGGAAGAGAGGTGAGATCTGTAACGCCAGATCTCGCAACTGCTGCAACTTCAACTGCCCAAATCAAATACAGTCGTTTGCGGAGCATCACAGATTAGCCAGAACCAGGTAACAAACTCAACTAAACTAGAGTATGGAACATTGCTCATTTAATGTTTGAGATCTGG
>MU227252.1:927101-949063 GCA_018584345.1 Thuja plicata | reverse complement strand
AGGATGGTTTTTACAAGGATTTATTATTGCCACTTCAAAGTCTAAATTCTGAAAGAATATGAATTTATAAAAAAAAAATCCTAATCTAAAATGACAAAATATATCAAATTAGTTCATTCAATAAAAAAAAAACATCTGTCAACTATTCAAAAGTCTTTTAAATTCCTATAATATTACAAAATCAGTAATAGAAAATTCTATAAATAGAACATCATATATTTTGTCAAAATAAATAAACTTGGGTTTCTTTATAGAAGATCTACATTAGTAGATTATAATGCATAATTAGAAGAGCCATGTCTTATTAGTATCTATCTATCCAACAATGAGCCACCAAAAAACCTATTAGAAGGGGTAATGAGGAATGGTAGGCTAATATTCTATGTTACGATTGACTTCATTTACATAATTGAACATAAAATCCACAACAATATGGAGCTTCTTCATTATCTAAGTACTATTATCATTTGGATGATGAAGAAATTCATTATAAGCTTGCATCAATTTTTGTTTCCTTGAATTCACGAAACCACAATTATTGATTTTGTTATGGCTCTCTACATATTTTATTAATGGAGTCCTTTGTTTTTGACAAATCACAAACATGACCCTAGGAGATTGAGATTAACTGTCGGGGAAGAAGAGAGTTTTGGCTTGATTGCTAGAGGTGGAGATGATGTGGGTGTGTTTTTTCGGGTAGGGATGATAACTGTAGCGTGTTAGTAAACAGTTTTTTCTCAAGATTTATTTTTGAATAGGAAAATCTTTTTGAACTAACAGTTTGAATTCCTAACAAAAGATGAGGAATTCTCTGCTTGATATTGCTTTATGTTATGCAAGGTGTAGCTACCTTTAACTGAAAAGATAATCGTTAAATCCTCTTTTGAGGGAAAATCTTCCCAATGAGTATTTTATTGAAAATACTGAAAATCTTGAATCAATTAACTCATGAATATAAAAAGAAAATGTATGCTGAAAAACCATTCGATTTTAATAACCAAAATCATCCACATGATTGGATATTAAAACTGAGAAATCAATGAGCAATTTAATTTCTTCTCTCGTAACCTTTAAATTTCAAAACAACAGGTCTCCAACGTGCAACAAAGAGAACTAAACTTCCACAAGTAATTGATATCCACAAGAACATAAATCACTACAGAGTAAACAATAGTATCTACTCCAGAAAGTTTAACATATAAAACTATAGAATTTTATATTACTTTGCTTCAAATTCTGAAAGATACATTCAAAATTTAAAGCATAGAGTCAAACAAAAGTAGTTTTGTCTTAGTATCTATGGAGAGATGACCCCTTTTAGATGTCAGCTATTACATACTTATACAAGGTAACACAGCGTATCATAATCCAATTAGGTCAATCAAATGGATACTACTATGTACAAGACTGTCTTCTTCAATATTGATACATGCTTCCAGATTTATTTTTTATACACCTACTTTTATTACGTAAAGCTTCAAATATGTTTTCAAATCAAACACCTATCGGCGCATCCTTGCACCTCATATAGGTGCAAGTGCTAGTTTTATAAGAATGAACTAATATATGCCCATCAATAAAAGAGAAATCAAAATTATATATCAGTTATGTTATATATGTTCATTTATATATTCATAATATAAAATATAAATATATACTAGGACAATTCCTTAATAACTCACTAATTATTGTTAAGAGGATATAAAGTGTGTGTAGGAAGAGGCTGGGTAAATCAGTCACATGATGGGAAGGTCCTGAGATAGGTAGAGCCTTGAGGGATCCCACTTGTAGACTGTGCCAAGTGTCCTAGCATAGTAAATCTACCATCTTTCTTAAGGTCCGTGATTAGGAGTGAAGTAAGGAATTACAACTTAAGTATGGATTATGACCTAGTGTTTTTTCTTAATATAATATGATTTAAATGCATAGTGTGGTATGATAATCATTGAAAATTGGCTTTCTCCTAGTAGGGAACCTTACAAGTTGCCATTTACAAGTACAATCCAAACCCTAATTGGGATATTTAGGATAAATTAAGTAAAGTCCCAATAGGGGACATTACAAGTGGTATTAGGGCACGATCCTGCCATCTTGCAGGGTAAAAAGGATAAAAAAGGAACCATTATAGTCAATGAAAAGGTATCTAAGCATACATACACATATAATTGTAATAATATATAAGACTTTTTTTAAATATCATGAATAGATTATAAATAAATTACCTTAATTATGGTGTATGTTTCTTACCTTATAAGCACTCAGGAGGAATGAAGGAAGTAAGTTAGGGAATTGCAGTTTATCGGTTCCCCCAAGCTAAGTAGGCCACCCCAAGGGATGAAATTTTCATAGTAGGATGTTCCTACCTCTTGTGAGCCAAGAGGCAAGTTTTCATAGTGGGACACTACCTTCTCTTGGGCTTAGTTGGAGTGAGCAGTTTACAAGCGCCCTCTTGAGGATTTCCTACCATACTAAATCATGATTGATTATGAAAGACACATTTAGCATTCTTTGTTTTCTAATCAATAAGAATGAATCTAAGAATGTGTATTATGTATAAAGTCTGTGTATTCTTCATGTCTTCATGCATCAATGTGTATACTTCATGTATTCTCTGTGTTTTCATGCATTAGTGTGTATGCTTTATGTATACTTCGTGTCTTCACATATTCATATGTTTTCAAGTGTATACTCTATTTGGTTTATCTAGAATAACAAAATAAATAGAGAGAGATGAATTGCAGGCATGTTATCATGCAAACTGAGTGTTGGGAAAACTCAAATGGGCACCACTATGAGATGGTCTAAAATGTTTTCTCTCAAAAATAAGAGAAATATTGTTTTAAGTTCAGTTACCAATCTCTTTTATTAAATCATAAGTAGAAAACATATTTTGTCTCGAGGACAAGTAAATTTGGGAGGGGTAGACTATCATGAGCCATAATTGATATATCTACAATATAAATATATTTGTAACACATATATAATTAGTTCAAAAGTGTATATTTTTAATATAAGTATATATGGTTAATCCCTTATTTCAATTATTAGTATACATTAATCAATCATATTAATCAATGTTTTAAATAAATAATTAAGTTAATAAATATAAATATATTTTATCAATTAAATTAATTAATAAATATATAAAGTGATATTAGTAAATACATTATATGTAATTAATATATTATATGTTATGAATAAATAAATCCTATAAAAGACATAATTTTAGGAATTATATAATACATATATCATTACGAGACCTTGTGAAATTGGATTTAAAGGATAATAACTATTGCACACCATACATGTGAAATAATGGATGATCGACTTCTACAACAAGAATGATTATATTCAAAAACCAACTTAATCATGACTCCCAAGATGAAGAGAGTAACAACTATCGTAAGAATAATACTAGCAATCGCACCACAGTGTGCAATAGTTACGCTTTTTTTTCTATGTTATTTTCATTTTGTTCTATTTGCATGGTTTGTCATAATTGGGTAATTATAATTTTGAATAGTGATAAGTTGAAACATAATATTTTAATATTAGTTGCAACAAATTAATCGTACCTTAAGTGGAAACATCAATTATGTATTATATTTGGACTTTTTCTATCGAAGATTTCTTATTATTAAATTAGTCTTATTCCCTATCATATTCCATTTTATGTAGTTTAGAAGTTGAATAATAAATCTTATGTTATCAATTTTTTTTATTTCCAACATGTACTACATAATTAAAAAAGGTAAATACAATAAGTTCATATAATCATTGAATGGTGAAAAGCCACCTTAGGGTCATTTGTTTGTTCTAAAGAGGCCAGGCTAGATTTTTCAATCTAACGGTCGTAAATCCTGCAGACAGAATGACTACCGCTTTATTTATGCATTTGTAGATGTAAGTCACTTTACAAGAGTTGCGGGGCAATTTTGAGACACATCATACATACTCTCTCTATTTCTTCTCTATTTAACCAAAGAAACCCTTCTATTTTGTGAAGATTATGATCATCCTTCGCATGATGTTTCCCAAGGTCATAAATTTGTGAAGGAGATTTACGAGACGCTGAGACTGAGT
This sequence comes from Thuja plicata, assembly GCA_018584345.1. Lineage (NCBI taxonomy): Eukaryota > Viridiplantae > Streptophyta > Pinopsida > Cupressales > Cupressaceae > Thuja > Thuja plicata. The sequence continues at coordinate 944,980 of MU227252.1, read as the reverse complement.
CTCCACTGGAATGAAATGGTGTTCATTGTTACTTATGATGAGCATGAGGGTTTCTCAAGGTTCCCGACATTCCTAGGCGATGGCCCATCCCAAAACATTCCATTTCCCTTCACAGATTCAAAATACTTTTGGAAAATCATTGCAAAGCCCTTAAACGTGAAAATGAGAATGCCTAAATGCAAAACTAAAATTTGGCTTGGATCTTACGATAGTGGTGAGAAAATTTGGCATTTTTTTTTAATTTCTTCCAGTCCAAACTCGGCTCTTCATGTCCATGTCAGCAAAATCAGGCCCATGTTGATAGAGTACAAAATTCATTACTTGCCTATGAAATCAATATTTTGTATGAGCCAACCTACTAAGTTCACATTTGCTAGCATTCTCCTAGCCTGTGCCAAAATGAGAGCTTTGGAATAGGGTATGGATATCCATCAAATCATAAAGGATAAATGAATTGTGTTAGATAATGTAGTTGCAACTGCCCTCGTAGACATGTATACAAAATGTGGAAGCATAGAAAAGGCACGCGACTATTTTACAAAATGCCTCAAATAAATGTAGTTTCATGGAATGTAATGATTTCAAGATATGCACAAACTGGATTTTATGAAAAGGCTTTAGAAACTTTCAATAAAATGCAATTAAAGCCAAATTCCGCACCTTTTCTAGCGTCCTCCCTGGCTATGCCAACATAGGAGTTTTCGAACAGGGTATGCATATCCATCAAATCATAATTGGAGGGGGAGTTTTGTCAGATATTATAGTTGGAAATGTTCTGATCAATATATGCAAATCATGGAAGCATGCAGAGGGTAGGTGAATTGTTTGACAAAATGGCACAAGGAGATATCATCTCATGGACTGCAATGTTTGTAGGTTATGCACTAAATGGATTTGCGAAAATGGATTTGGAAATACAATTGGTTGGTGTAAAGCCAAATTCCACAACCTTTACCAGCATGCTCCTAGCCTATGCTAAATGGGAACTTTGAAATGAGGGTATGTACATCCATGAAGGCATTGCGGAAGGGGGATTTTTTTATAAATGTTGTAGTTGCAACTTCCTTGGCAGACATATATGTAAAGTGTGGGTTCTTTTTAATCTTAGCATTTTAATTTGTTCTACATCAGATAGTACAATTGGCTTTTCTAAACATAGCAACATGTGTTTGTTATGCAATAAGACCATTTCATTTGTTGAAAAAAGATGTATGCCTAGGAGAAAATTTTTCGTAAATTTGAAAGGAGTGCATGAAATTGAACTTGAATAGGAGTGTCTCCTATTTGGTAGAAAATTTTATCCATGTAAAAATAGTGTTGAATTTGCACCATAGTGTGCCACCATAGGATATTGAAGCATACATTGTAATGTCTTTAACTGGCGGCAATTGTCCCAAGTCACCAAATAGAACAATAGAGCGTCCGCCAAAAGGAGTGTGATTCTGAGTTAGGAAAGCTTGGCGAAGCCTCATGTTAATTTTTTCAAGTAACTTAGGCCCTATGAAACTCATTTCATCTATTAGAATGTAGAGAATGTAGTACATTCTCTCTTGGAACGTTGCAAGAGCTTGTCCTTGTAGGGGTACCATTTCTTTGATTGGTATTTGTAGTTGTATAGTCAGAAAATGAAAGCACTTCCATTGTAGACTGGTTTAAACCTATGAGTAAGTGGTTTGGGGTCATGTAAAGAACCTTGAATGGGTCTTTGACTTGGATCTAGCTTTCCCCCAGTTCTGCCCCATTTCCCACTTTTCTTCGGCCTGTTTGTGGCATCCTAAACTGCAAACCTAAGATTTTTGACCTCAGGGTTAAAATTGACCTTTTTGGGTCAAGGTTGACCTTGACCTAGGTTAAGGTCAACCTCGAACTTGAACTAGGTCATAATCAACCTTGGTTTTGACACAGGGTCCAAATTTCATGTTTCCAGGGTTTCTGGATGTCAGGCTTCGGAAAGATTTAATTCCTACTTTTGGGTCGGATGTTTCGGTCTTCGGGGAAACAAATCTTGAAATTATATTTAATATAGGCCCACTTCTAGAGATATAGGTATAATTGGAATTTAATTATCCTATGTAGGCCTCTCTAGAAGATTGTGCCCTAGAGTCATATATAAGGAAGTCTTCTCCTCTCATTTTCTCTAAGACACAAGAAGCAATTTCATCCATCCAAACTCTATGCATGATCTATTGAAGCAAGAATATACTATCAAGCATTCAAGAATTCAAAGACATTCAAGCATTCAATTAATCAAGGAGATCCATTAGTATCCATTGAAGGATTCAAGCTATATGGAGCCCTCTTGTTGAAGATTTCTCCATCCACATTCCTCCGAGCCTCTTCCTATTCCAAGATCCATTCAAGAACAGTGTTGAAGATCTACAGGAAATTGATTTGATACATCCTACATCTGACATTCTACATCCTACATCCATTTTGTGCATACATACTTGTGGATCCACAGATTCAAATCTACCAGAGGTAACTCCAAATGCACACTTTTTAGGATTTAATCTTAGTTGAAATTGTTCCATGCGATCTAGAATGACTTCTAAATCATCTAAGTGTGTGTATCTTCTCTTAGATTTGGCCAAAGTGTCATCCACATAGTCTTCCATGTTTTTATGCATCATGTCATGAAAAATGGTTGTCATAGATCATTGATAGGTGACTCCTACATTTTTAAATCCAAAAGGCATAACATTCCAACAATAGGTACCCCATGCACAAGTGAATGCAGTCTTTTCTTGATCTTCAGGAGCTATCTTAATCTGATTGTATCCGAAAAAACCATCCATCAAGGAATATATCTCATAACTAGTAGTCATATCCACTATCATGTCTATATTGGGAAGTGGAAAGTCATCCTTTGGGTATGCTCTATTGACATCTCTAAAATTTGTGCAAACTCAAATGGGTTTGTCATGTTTGGAAACTGGTACAATGTTTGATATCCATTTAGCATAAGCAATAGCTCTTATGAATCCTACACCAAGGAGTTTCTCTAATTCTTCTTTGACTAGGAGAGCTATGTGAGGATTCATATTTCTCAATTTTTGTTTTAACGGTTTGACACCCGGAGCTATGGACAAGTGATGCATGATAAGATTAATGTCCAACCCTGGCATATCTGAATAAGCCCATGGAAAGTTTATCTTCTTTTTCTGTAAGAACTTAGTGCAGGCTTATTTTTCTTGTGGTGACAAGGATTCAACCAAGTGTACTATCTGTGGAGCCTCATCTATACCCAAATTGACTGCTTGTGTTGGTTCAATAAGCACTGAAGATCTATCTTGAAAGTAGCTAGGGAGATGATCAAGTACCTCATCCTTAGGCTCCTCAGGAAGGTTTTCACCTTTGGAGACGTCATTTATTTTTACTTTTTTCAGTTCTGACACCGCCACATAGTGGTTTTCGCCTTCAGAACTCCTATTATTTTCATTTTATTTTCTTTTTATTTTGTGACTAAGGTACTTGATGTTTGGCTCTATCATGCTGGTAGCCAGTTCACTGGTGGAAGAGACTATGGGTTCAATGGCATTTATGTAACGAGCTATCTCATAATCATTTTGGAATTTTAAGAACTCAGGTTCTTGATAGTGTTGGGACCAATCAATGAGGTCAGGATGAACAAGAGGCAAGTCAACGACTAGTTCAAGGTTATAAATGTGAATGATATTATTGCTGGTGACCAAAGAGTCAGAGTCTATCTAGTATCGTTCTAAGCTACCCAAATCAGGATTCATCCTAACTAGTGAAGAATTGTCTACTAAGGCAACACGTGGGTTGAAATCCTCTAATCCTACATGTGACTCATCAGCTACCTCAGGTTGAGCACTATAAGTGTGGATGACATCAACATCCATGTCAACTTTGGAAGGCTTTGAGAAGGAGTCCCATTCATAATCATATGAACTTGTGTTTGAACTGCGACTAGGATGTTTACACCATGAAGGTTTGGGACATCGTGATGTGGAAGGTCTAGTGTCATCAAGAGTAGCACCTTCTCTTTTCATTAAATGAACAAGATTCTTTTGTTGATGTTCTCTGAAAGGATATTCTACATCTGATTCTTGTTCTAAAGTTGCAACTGACAGATAAGTGACTGGAATAACTAAATCTCTCCAAAGGAGATTAGTGGAAGGGACCCAATATTCACACACATCTTTCTAATTTGTCAAACTAGGTATGCATTCTGGTTCATCTTCACTATCCGACTTATCAAGGACAAGAGTAGTGTGCTTATTGTGATTCACAAAGCCTAGGCCAACCGACTTCTTAGACTTGCATCCAAAAAGAGCATGATCAAGAGGTTTGGCTCTAGCATCCAGTCTATGATTGAGAGGGCCATGTCCGAGATAGCCCATCTGTCTAACAAAAGTATACCCTCATCCATAATCTAGAGAGGGAGAGAAGTTCTCATTGTGCATATATTTCTCTTCTCTATAGATCCAATCTCTAACAAATGTCTCTTCTTTCTCATATTGAATAGGCACCGAGGATTCTACAAACATGTCAAATAAAGTCATAGATGAAGAGGAGGGTCTCTTTTCTTGTGAAGGTTTTCCATAAGACCGAGGTGAAACTGGTAATGTTGTGAGGTAGTTGAGTTGATACCCCCCCATGCCAAGGTCTATTGACTTGAGTTTGTCCTTACATTCAGCTAAGGTTGCATCAAAGTCTTCTGCTTCTCTATTGGGGGGAATATGAGTTCCTACTAAAATTGAGTTAACAGATAAATTTTTATCCGCAGGTATACAAATCTCTATTCCATTGTAAGGGAACTTAACACACTGATGATAGGTAGACGACACCGCTTGCATATCATGAATCCATGGTCTACCGAGTAAGATATTATACACAAGGGGGCCAACATCAACTATTTGAAATAAAATATCATTTTCAATAGGGCCAATCCTAATAGGAAGGATGGCCAACCCCTTGGAACTTATTTCCGCTCATCATAGGCTTTGATGGTGATCCTTTTCTTGGTATTTATGACTTTTTCAGAATAGCCCAACTCTTTCAAAAGATTAAGGGAACAAATATTAAGCCCAACACCCCCATCTATTAACACGCGCCTAACATGGGTTCAGTGGATCATGACGTCAATATGAAGAGAAAGATTGTGTGGGTGGCTCAAAGCTTTATCATCATCCTCCAAAAAGGTAAGGTAATAAGGGCTAGCAATGTGGTTAACCATGTTCTAGAATTGATCAACGTCTAAGTTGTTGGGGATGTTTGCTATGCGCAAAGCATCCTCAAGGAATTTCTTGTGTCTTGGGGACAACTCTAAGAGCTCAAAGATTGAAATATGAGCTGGGGTTCTTTGCAACTGATCAACAAGACTATAGCTTGGCTTAGGATTAACTCCTGGTTTTGAGGTGACATTTTTGGATGCCACTTGGTTAGGTTTACTTTATTGACTTGAATTGGGTCCTCTAATGACAACAGGACCTTGACTTCGCATGACAGCATTGAGGGCTTATGATGACACTCTAGAGTTAGGACCCCTTAGCACCATGATGGGTTCTTCATCGAAGATAGGAGGAGAGTCCACATCTAGATCATAGCCATAGGGATCTTTACCCCTCATCATGTTGACATTTTCTTCTACAAATTCAAGCATGTTGATAGTATTCTCCGCATCTGTGTAAGTGTAATTGATCTCAGCCTTGTCATTCTTAGCTTTAGAGGTTTCCTCCTTTTCATACTTGGGAAATGGTTCTTTGAATGCCTTATGATCGACGTTGGTGTTCAATCCATCTATCTTAAGTTTTCCATTCTCAATGAGATCTTGAATAATATGCTTGAGTTTCCAGCAGTTTTCAATGTCATGTCCAATACCATTATGAAACTTGCAAAAGGATTTCTCATCCTACCAATGTGGCTTAACATCATGTATATAATGTTTCACGGGATCTTGAGGATGTGCAATTTTTTTGGTAATGAGTGTTTTCAAGACATTCTCATATGAGTCACCAAGTTTTTAAAATTGACGTCTTTCTTTCTTAGGCCTATCTTGGTATCTTGGCTTGCTCTCTTGTTGAGTAGACATATTGAGTTTCATGGCTTGAAAAACACTAGACAAGTGGAGCACAGTTTGATCTTTGGGTTGGGAGGAGTCCAAAAATCCATCATCAACCACTTGTTTGTTCCTATTCTAGTGTGAGTTCTTCCCTTTATCCTTGTTAGAGTTGTTGTTTTGAACATTGTTGTTTTTGTCTCCATGTTTGGTCAAAATTCCTTGTTCTTTCAAAACATCCTCAATCCTACTTGCGGTTTCAACCATGGTGTCAAAGGAATCAAAAACCATCTTCCTAACTTCATACCGCATTTTAGGAACCAAGTTGCTAACAAGGATGTCAATCTTTTCATTTTCAAGAATGGTTCTAGAGTAGCAAGAGCATTGTCATCTCCACCTTTGCAAGAAAGTGACAAAGGATTCCCCTTGATTTTTCTTTAAGTTGCATAAGTCCAACATGGTGATAGATCTTGAAAGTTTGTATGCAAAGTGTTGAATAAATCTATGGATAAGCTCTTTGAAAGTCTTGACAGGAGGAGTTATGTTTGTGAACCATTCCATCGCTTGACCCTTAAGACTCCTTGGGAAAAATCTCATGAGGCAGAGTCATCTTGATAGAACTCAAAACTCGTGGTATAAAATTGGCGTACGTGATCATGTGGATCTCCATTTCCATCATACTTGTCATATTGAGGGATTTAAACCTTTCTAGGGAACTCTTTCATGTTAACACTTTTGTCAAAAGGATTAGGACAAATTGAATCAAGTGAGAATGATTTCTTGGGTGCTAACATATTTTCCATCATGCTCTTGAGTTGTATGATCTCTTCTTGAGATGGACCTTGATTCTTAATCTTCTTGTCCACATCAAAGTTATAGGGGACTCTAGCACATTTTTTGATTAAACTCTCTAGGAACTTGTCTTTGTTTTGCTCCAAATATTTATCCACATATTGCTGGAAAAGTGGTTCTTGTTGCATTTTCATAAAGTCTTGGGAGGTGAGGTCAAAACTAGAGCTACTACCCCCATATTGTGAACCATGATGAGCATGTTGTGAAGGTTGTTTTGAGTTCCTAGGAGGTGTTAGTCTCCTATAATGATCATGTCTTGAAGCCCTTCTTCCTTTAGGGATAGGATATTGTGATGGCATCCTTGAACATCTTCTACTTCATGGAGTCTCAGGAGGAGTGGATGGAGGAGAGTTATTTCCACCACTAAGATGCATGTTATTAAATTGGTCATTAAGTCGCTAAGACAAGAGTCTATCTTGCTCCTCCTGGAGGGATTTTTTTCTATTTCCAACAAGGTTTGTCTCTCCAACTATAGGATTCTAAATTGCTCTTCCTTTTCAGCTTGTTCATCTAGGAAGGATTTATTTTCACACTCAATTATCTTAAGTCTTTCACTCATGTATCTTGAAGATGTTTTGAGCGGTGAACTTGGTCTTGAATGTCGAAACAAATTATTGGTGTATGATGCATTTATGCGAGTGTCATAAAGTTCCTCATCTTGGTTTTCATGTTCTGATTGCTCGTCTTGATAGGCTTGCCTCTTACCTCTCTCAGCCCTTTAGTGTGCATCTAGATATCTAGTTGAGATAAGGGGTGAAGTTGGTCGACTGTCATGAGAGGAACCGCCAAACAAAATGGTATCTCTATGTTTTGCAAATATGTCATCAAGGTGTTTATCCATTCTTCCCTCTCTCATCGAGTCATTGTGTAACTCATATCCATATCCAAGAGAGAAGATTCTAAGGGTGTACCCAACTCACTAAGGCGACTCTTGGAATCAAACCAAACTTCTGAGTTGTTCCTGGGTGATTGATCAAATATGGATTATTTTCCCTTACATTTTTGGCAAGTTTGAACTAAAGGTAATTGGTTAAAGAATACTTGAGGTCATTTTCCTTGATCTACTTGATATCTTGTTGTAACTGGCATGAAAGAAAAGGTACTAGCTGATAGGATGACCCTAAGAAACACTAGTACCAAACTAGGATAGTAAAGACATTCACTTGTCCAAAAGAGATGATAAGATAGAATTTTGCAAGGGGTGTAAACCAACACTGCCACAGAGGTGCCCAATGAACGGGTGAATACCCTAAGACATATGGATCAGGAGGATGATTTACCCAAGTTATATTGATTGAATTTGAATTTTTATGAAAGTGAATGGATAAGAGATTACCAAAACTCTCCAAGTGTGTTATCAAAGAATCTAAAGGTTTATCTTCTCAACAATGATAGTTTCTAGCTCACCAAGCTCCAAGCAAGGTCACTTGTGAAATAAAAGGTTTCTATTTCAAGAGCTCAAAACATAAAAAATCCAAAGTGTAAAAAAGCTTCTAACAACGGGGTAAGTGACCTAATCTGATCTGGATCAACAAAGGAAGACTGAAAATGATAAGATAGAAAATTGGGAAAGTTGACAGTTTGACACTTAAGAATGAATTTTTTTTGATCATTTTGATGTCTGTCTTGATGTTTTGTGTATGTTTTGATGTTTCACTCACACAAGACACATTAAGCAGATTGTTTGTTGTAAATAGAATAGTCACTCCACAACCTAGGTAAGCCAGGGAAATATCTATTGAACTCTCAGTTGAACTGAAGTTTAGCCATGTCTACTCATAGCAGACAACTTATAAGCTTGGAGGCACGGGCTCCTCCTTACAGTGCACTCACTTCTCAGGCACACCAAGCTTTGAATCCCAAGGTAATCACTTCCCAAAGGACCATTGTCTCTACTAAGAGCCATGAAAATGTGGGATGTCTTAGTCGGTCTCTGACCTTTTGCACCAACAGATAGACGGTTTTTGGTCACTAAAAAAAGGTTTGTAGTCAAGGCATCCATTCAGGTGGTTGTGATCAAGTCATTTTCCCAATTAAGGGGGCTTTCCCAATCCTTTAAAAGCAAGTTTTCACCTTAACAATGTAGGGAATTTAACGTACCACTAGGGTACTAGAGGAGATTTTGGTTGCCACAAAGAACTCACACCTGTCCACTATGAGACTAATCACAATATAATTTTTTATATACAGGTTTGGAAGGGCTTGGCTTTAGCCTATTACCGGTTGGGCAATCCACTCTCACTGGCTCTATTAAAGCACTTGGGAGGTAGCCACACTAGAAGAATTATATGAGTTTCTCTTGCACCCAAGATCCACAAAGGAAAGGGGAGAGGATACATTCATATAATTATTAGGATTACAATATAAAAGACACTTCAAACACATAAGAAAATGAAAACAATGCTTCTAGATTTTTGATCATCCCAAAAGGGCGAGAGCATAGTTTCCTAACATCATTGCCATTGATAAAATACTAAAATAGAAGTTCATTTTAGAAGTCTTGCATGTGGGTTCCTATTGTAATAAAACAAAATGAAATGCAAGCACAAATTTTAGCATGCTATCAATCAAGGCAACTTGCAAGACGATTCATTAGTAGTCTTTATTTGAGTCTTCTTTTCAATGTCCTGCAAACCACATGTTAAGCTGTTTCAGAAAAAAAAATTAGAAAAACACAGCAAACAAGATATGCAATGTATACTCAACTTATGCAAACCCTAGGGTTAGATCTAAAAATAAATTTTTAGGAGAAATAATAACCAACAAATAATCTAAATGACAACTCATATCATGCATTGAACCATGTGAAAAATAAGTGCAAGCTAATCATTAAATGCCCTTTTTTTAATTTTGATTTTTTGACCTAATCAACAAGATTGGACCTATATGACATGAATTCGGATCCCAAACCCTAAATGCAAAAAAGAGACCCCTATTAAAAAATAGAGAGCTTTCCAAAAATGTCATAATTTTAAAAAGATCTTTTTATTTGTTTCCTAGGGAGCCATTTTCCCAAAATAGACTAGTTTTCATAAATTAACCATATGAGCTATGATATTGCATCCAAGTTTAAAACACAAAGAATGGATCCCCTGTAGAATTTAAATACCTTTCCAAAAATGTAAATTTTTTTGAAAAATATGTTGATTTGCGCCAAAAATTAATTGTTTATGAAAAATAAAGAAAAAATTGTAAAAAATTCATGATACCTCTGAAAATTTTAAATTTTTTACTGAAGCTTCTCTGGTATGTCACCAACCTGAAAAAAAATTAGGCTGAAAATCTAAGCCGTTTGAGAGATATGATCAAATCTTAGAAAATCTAGGGTTTTCGTCTCCAAGCAAATCTGCACAAGGGGGTTAGCTCCAAAAATAATCAAAACCAACATGTAAAGGTGGGTTGCCCCATGGTGGCCACCAAAAATATGTGTTGAAAATGTGACACACTTCTATGAGTCATATTCAAGATTACTCAAGAATGAGGTCTCAAATGGTGACTCATAGCTCCCTATTCATGGAGTGCAAGGGTTTGTAATGGATGCCCTCAGTCTAGACCTAGTTATGCCCATACAAGTACACCATGAAATGAGAGATTCAAAGAGGAAGAGCAAGAATGCTAGTATCCATGATCACCAAATATACATTGCAAATGAGAATGAAAGCTATTCTATATGATAACAATGCATGGAAGGAAAATAATCTATATGATAACAATGCATGAAAGAAAATATGCAAATTAATCTATGAAGGAAATATGCAAGATTAATCTATTGAAAGGAAATATGAATCTAAATTAGCATGAATCTACTCTAAATGGATTGCCATGGATGCATGAGAGAAGAAGACAAGAAGAAGAAGTTGCATGGTCCAAGCTCAAATGCTCAAACTCTCCTCCAAAATGGCTCTCCAAACCTGCAGCATAACAATAGCATAAAAATGTATATTCAAATGAGAAGAAGAGGTTTCTTTTTAAAGAGCAATGGACGATAGAGATTAAGAGGCAAAAAGAAATGAGCAATGGTGGAGATTAAATCTTGGTTGATCCATGTGCTCATATGTTCAAAAGGAAAAATCAAAGGCTATGATTAAGAGGCAAAAAGCCCACCACTTGGAAAGTGTGTGAAGAAAAAGGAGCTTTATTTATTTTTATTTAATTTATTTCCGTTTTTCAACACAAAGAGGGATTTAAGTGGGGGTTTTATTTATTTAATTAAAAGAGGGATTTTCTTTTAATTAAATAAGATTATTTTATTTAATTAAAAGGGGGATTCTAATTAAATAAGATAATATTATTTAATTAAGAGAGATTTTAATTAAATAAGATAAAATGATTTAATTAAGAGAGATTTTAATTAAATAAGATAAGATTATTTAATTAAAAGAAATTTTAATAAAATAAGATAAGATTATTAAAAAAAAGAATTTTAATTAAATAAGATTAGTTTATTTAATAAAAAGGGATTGTTTTCTTTTAATTAAATAAGATAATTGATGAAATGATCAAACCTTAGGAAATATTGAAATAATTGAATTAATTACGATTTGATCAAGGAAATTGATTTGAATTAAAATGTTGCAAAACATTGATTCAGGAAATTTGATAAATTGATAGATTGATTCTATCATTTGATAAATTGAAGAATGGGGCCCCATAGTCTAGGCGACCATCTTAGGGTGCATACAAGTACTTGTCTTCAATTCATTTCAATTAAAGTTTTAATCTTCCTAAATCTATCACACACTCTCTTCTATAAAATGAAAGTTAGGGTTTTTCTCTTTATCCCTATCCTTAATAGGTTGATTTATTTATGCATTGATCCTTTCTTTGGGGTTAATCAATTTGGATCTTCCCTTTATGAAATTTGGGATTAAGAGGACAATCTTACCTTCCTACATCACATTCAATATATATATATATATATGACACCCATTTTATATCTTACATTTTGGTGAGCCTGTGATAGACAACTCTTTCTTTTTGGTATTAGATTTACATTTTTATGTTAGATCTTGCATGCATATTAGATTGGCTATATTTTATGTTCTTGCATTTACATTTAAAAATCAAAATCTTGTGTTTTCTAAATTAGCTCATTTGCATTGCATTGGTGCATGAGCTTTACTACCTCTAGTCCTACTTATAGTATCCCTATTAGAAGAAGCGTAGACTTATGTGTTCCTTTGATCCTGAGTCTTCCTCTCCTTTCCTTAGGATCCCGGATGACAATTTGACCACTCACAATTCCAATCCTTCTATGGAGTATAAATCTTCTCACTCATCTCATGATGAGGATGATGATTGAAGAGTTCCTCCTGAACAAGTCCAAAAAATTTCAACGGAACTTGATAAAATTGGAAATTGGCTTATTCAAGAAAACCATAATCAAGATTCTATCCAAGCTATAGAGGCTCTTAAGAAAGTCATTTGTGATAGTGATCAAAGTGTTAATATCTTGTGTGGTATCACTCATCTTGTGCATTTGAATGTTAAACCTTTAGCTCAAGAGCCTCAAGATCTAGGATTCACCCCTCCTATCACTAGTGGGGAACCTTCCTCTGTTCCTTTACCTAGCATTCCTACTTACACTCCTCCTTTGATGAATTCATCTCTTCTAATTTCATCTATTCCTATGAGTGTTCCACTGATGTCTCTACCTACCTCACAACCTTCTTATCATAGTGTTCCTTTTACATATTCCAATCCTTTTCAAACTGTGGTTCCAAGTGTTCCACCGATTGTGTCTTCCATTCCTGCTGCTTCCTACACTTTTCCTAGTGTTCCTAATGTTTCTATGCCACCTACTTCTTCTAATGATTCCACAATCATTAGTTTGGCTCAAACTATGTCATCTTTACAACAAAAACTTGCATCCTTAATCCAATCCAAGTTTAGCATTCCTACATGTGACATGGGTAGTCCTTTATCCTTAGACATTATTCATGCTACTGTAACTCATCAAGCCAATATGCCTCATCTTGAGAATTACAATGGTAAGGGAGATCCTGTTACTCATGTTAAAACATTTCAAATCCTTTGCAGTGATTATGCTAATGACCATAGGATTTTAGCCAAGTTGTTTGCAAGAACTTTTTGAGATAAGGCCTTGCAATGGTATTGTTCTTTACCTCCTTATTCTATTGATTATTTTCCTAAACTTGCTAATACCTTTATCCAGCAATTTCAAAATAACATTGGTATGCAAGTTTCCTTAACTGATTTAATGCATTGTAAACAAAATATTAAGGAAAAATTGACTGATTTTATTGGTAGATTTATTCATTTGTATGCTTAGATTTCTTATCTTGTTCCCGATATTGATATTCAACATATATTTATTTCAAATTTACAAAAGGATATTAGAGATAAGATTCTGCTTATTGAATTTACCTCTTTTCAACAACTTTGTGCAACACTTCGTCATTATCAATTACAAGTGAGTCAATTTGAGAGCAACACTCCAGTGGCTCCTGTTCAAGTTGATAAGAGTGATGCCGGTCCTAATCTTAATAAGTTTCAGAAACCTAACAACTATGTCAAGATAAATAAATAGATGAATGCAGTCGCTAATCAAGTTGTTGTTGCATCCAACAATTCCACTTCTTCATCCACTGATTTTCGTATAAATTGTATGTTTACTCCTCTCTCTAAATATTTACATTCTATTATGAGTAGGTTTTTAAGTGCTAATATGATTACTTTTCCTCCTATTCGACTTCTCCTCCCTACTAGGATGACATCAAAATCCTTTGATCCTAAATCTTTTGGTCAATACCATCGACATAATGGCCATGATACTGAAAAATGTTATTCTCTAAAGCATAAGGTTCAAGACTTAATCGATTCCAATGCTTTATCCATTGATAATTTTGATGGTAGTGGGAACAAATATGTCTCTCCTCCTAATAAAAACCTTCTACAAATCCTTTACTTACACATGATACTAATACCATCGCTCAACTATCTTCTGTGGATATTGTTTACGATTCAAAGATGGATGATCTCAATCACATTGTTAATCATGTGGAGTGCACTATTTCATCTCAACCTACTGTTCAAGATCCTTCGCCTCCACCTAGGGAACTCTCAATCACCTTTGATGATTCTGAGACTATTAAGGCTCCCGATAGTCCCCTTTATATTTATGATAGGATTGTTAAGATACCTACGCATGGCTTTCTTGTTGATCCCACATCTTTAATAAATGTCATTACTGAGGAAAATATTTTTATGAAAAACCTACAATGTGAATGTTATGATACATCTAATGCATGCATACAAACTTGTAATGGTTTTCTCTACCCTTCACTTGGCTCTATTAACTTGCCTATTGAACTTTGTGGTAAAGTTGTAGATACTACCTTCATTGTCGTTCCTACTTCTGATCAATTTCAAGTCAAATTTGGTTTTCCTTGATTAACTTCCATGCATTTCGTTGCTTCTCCTATTTATAAGTGTATTAAGTTCATTCATAATGGAGAAGTAAAAACAATTAATCATAGTTTGTATCAACCTTATAGGCCTAGATATTGTGCTACTCTTGAATTCTTTTGGCCTTCATTACCTAATTCATGTCCTCCTCACCCTGATAACCTTTTTTATTCATATCAAGCCTATAAACATCGCAAGATTGTCGAGTTAAGCATGCCTCAGATAGATCTTAACCGTGGTATTTTTTCCATTTCTTCTATACCTCCTTTATCCATTATTTCTAGCTCTATTATTCAACCTCCTAGTGTCACTTCTCAGCCTACTGAGAATCCTCCTCTCGAGCATGTGAAAGAACCAATTTTTATTCCTCCTAGTTCTCAACATGTGTCAAACAAAGCGAAACGTAATGTGTCGTAAGAAGCGTAGGGATAATGCTAGGGCCCGTGCCTCTGTTCTTTGAAATTCTTTACCTTCTTTTGACCAACCTATGCCTGATGTGTTGGAGGAAGTTAATGTTCATAATGATGTTAAGATGAATGATTATGATGATTCTATTCGCATCTTAGATCCCATTTTAATTAATCTTGATGAGGAATATACTCTTGATGATCCTATCGATCCTAGTGATGAATATGAGACCATCGATATTGATACTCATTTACCTCATATTCTTTCAACTCAATTGATAATTACACCTAGTATCGAACATTGTGATTCTCAAGAGGATCCTTGTTTGGAACTGGCTATTATTCCCACTGTGTTGGATATACTCCCTCTTGCGAGTTTCCCACCTTCCCTAAATGATATAAACTGAGATATGGAGAGTAGGCGATGCGCTTGATTGGCTTGTCCTTCATGGTAGCCCTTTTTGTGTTTTCCTATTGTATTGTGCTTTTCCTGTAATATGTTTGCTAAATGTTTGTTAGATTCTTTTATATGACCCTTGTTACTTTGTTGGTGCAAGGTGATAAAGGAATCAAGCCTGTTGTACAATTCCTCTAAATGTATCTCTACTCTTCTATATGTTGTTTTCATGTTATGTTGTACTTGTGCTATTGTTCGTAAATGTTTTCCTTGTATAGTCCACTTGGATCTGTGACATGGTAGCACTGATTTTTTTTGTCTCCATGTTGTGGTCCGAAAAGACTCTTCTTTGTAACTCTTGCATTTTCTTTCCTCCATTGTGATTGTAGTTCTACTTTCTTTGGGGAATGATGTCAATTCATTTGCAATAATAGCATATCTATATATACATATTATCTTATGATCATACTGACCCCACAGCAGGTAGATCCCTTTTGTGTTCTTTGTATGTGGTATTTCCCTTGATTTGTCTTTTTTTGAGGGCATCTCGTAGTGGAAACATACTCGGTAGAGTTGTTTATTTTTCTGTTAAAGCCATTGGTCCTGTTAAAGTGTTAGAAATGAATTTAACATGGGGGCATAGGCTCTACTCACTTTTTGCAAACACACACTTTCAAAATATTTTCAAACTTAAAATTTTTTCCCTTTATGGATTAAAGACTAATCCTTAAAGCATGGATTTTTACCTTATAGGATCTCTTGATACCTCCAGTTTCAATTTACAATGTTTTGATCCCTTAAGGTCGGAAGGTGTCCTTAAGACCAGATCTCCTTGATGGGTTGACTAGTGAGTAGCCACATTCACTAGGCGGTTCAACCTCATCTTTCTAGTTGCACTGTTTCCTTGTGTGGTTCACAATGGGACATAAGTTCTCATTGGGCGAGGTAATCACACCCTCTCTCTTTTTCTCTTTAACTGGTGATATCTCTCTTATCATGATCTTAGGGTTGATAAAGAATTAATTCCCTGGGGGCTTGAGGATTCCTTTGTCCCTTTTTATTTCAATAAGATTATCTTTTCTTCATGATCTCCTTTACCAAGAGTTTGCATCAAGTCCATATTATTGCTAAAGTGGGGGCTAAATGTATAGTCAGAAAATGGAAGCACTTCCATTGTAGACTGGTTCAGCCCTCTGAGTAAGTGGTTTTGTGTCATGTCAAGCACCTTGAATAGGTATTTGAATTGGATATGGCTTTCCCCCATGTTCTGCCCCATTTCCCACTTTTCTCTGACCTGTTTATGGCATTCTAAACTACAAACCTGAGGTTTTTGACCTCAGGGTCAAAATTGACCTTTTTGGTTCAAGGTCAACCTTGACCTTGACCTAGGTTATAATCAACCTCAATTCTAACCCAAGGTCTAGATTTCATGATTCCAGGGTTTCCAGATGTCGGGCTTCAAAAATATTTAATTCCCGCTTCCGGGTCGGCTATTTCAGTCTTCGGGGAAATGACTCTTTAAATTATATTTAATATAGGTCCACTTCTATGGATATAGGTCTAATTGAAATTTAATTCTCCTATTTAGGCCTCTCTAGAAGATTGTGCCCTAGATTCATATATAAGGAAGTCTTCTCCTCTCATTTTCTCCAAGACACAAGAAGCAATTTCATCCATCCAAACTCTATGCATGATCTATTGAAGCAATAATCTAATATCAAGAATTCAAGCATTCAAGCATTAAAAGACATTCAAGCATTCAATTCATCAAGGAGATCTATTGGTAGCCATTGAAGGATTCAAGCTCTATGGAGCCCTCTTGTTGAATATTTCTCCGTCCACATTCTTCCAAGCCTCTTCCTATTCCAAGAATCCAAGATCCATTTAAGATTGGTGTTGAAGATCTACATGAAATTGATTTGAGACATCCTACATTTGACATTCTACATTCTATATCTATTTGGTGCATACATACTTGTGGATCCACGGATTCGAATCCACCACAAGGGTTTCTATACAAGCAAGGTGAATTTGTTCATTTACTTTGTTTACTTATGCAATTTCAATTATAATTTAAGGTTAATTCCAAAATGGGGGTTTGACCAAGGCAAACCCCTCCCCCCCCCAAAAAAAAACCATTTTTCTTGTAGGTACAAGTTTAGAACAATGAATTGGAGTGCAGATTCAGATACCCTTTTCAGCAAACCATCAGGATCTGGAAACGGATTTTCTGTCGGACATTTTAGGTCAGAATCAACATTCTGTTCTGGGTCAGAATCGGAGATTTTGGGTCAGGATAAATTTTTTTGGGTCAAAGGTGACATTCATTTTTGGGTCAGAATCAATATTTTGTTTTGGGTCAGAATTGGAGATCCTGGGTCAGAATAAAAATTTTTGGGTCAAAGGAGACATTCATTTTTGGATCAAAATCGGAACTGAGCCAGATTTGGAAAAGATTTATGGGTTTTCTTCATCTTCGTGTTTCTGTTCTAGATCTAGTTGTAGAATTTCTAGAAACTCAGTGCAGACACCCGAAAACAACATTCTTCATATCTGTATCATTTCAAGGTTAGTACTTGTCTTCAATTCATTTCAATGAAAGTTTTAATCTTCCTAAATCTATCACACACTCTCTTCTATAAAAAATAAGTTAGGGTTTTTCTCTTTATCCCTATCCTTAATAGGTTGATTCATTTATGCATTGATCCTTTCTTTGGGGTTAATCAATTTGGATCTTCCCTTTATGAAATTTGGGATTAAGAGGACAATCTTA
>MU227252.1:891774-910421 GCA_018584345.1 Thuja plicata | reverse complement strand
GAAAGTGAAGAGGAGGCTAGAGGTTTCGTTACACCTAAAAATAACAAAAAGGGTACTTCTAAAAAGAAGAAGAAACCTAGCACTGAAGGGTCAGAGACTGAGAAGGATAGTGATGAGGAATGTGAGGTGGGCAGCAGAAAGAAAAAAGGTAAAAAGAAAATGAAGAAGAAAACCCAGATTGGGGATTCGGAGACTGAGACTGAAACTGAAGTAATTAGAAAGAAGAAAAATAAGAAGAAAACCCAGATTGGGGATTCCGACACTGAGACTAACAACGAGGCTGTCAAAAAGGAGGACAAAAAATGGAAAAGAGTTGAGGGCAAGGGTAATATTACTTGTAGAAATAACAATTCCAACAAGAAAAGAATTGTTCTCACCTCAGATGAGGAAGATTTAAACCCTGAGTATAAGCGGGAGACTAAGGAAAAAGATGATAAAGATAGTGAAAAAGATGAAACTTTTAACAATACTAGTGATTTGAAGATTGATACCCAACAGGGGGATGGTAATTTGGATCAGAATACCAAGAATACTGATGATTCTGGGCTCAATGACTATCAGGACAATCTGGAAACATGGGACCATAATAGTAATGATAACAAAGGTATTATCGAGGGTTTCTATGGGCTGGTTAATAACATGTTTAATGACCAGATTATTCTGAAAAACCAAGTTGATAAAATACAGGCGGATATTAATATTCTCAATAGAATGGGGATTGGGGAAAAACCTATGGCCGATTGTTTGAAGGAAATGAAAGAAGTTGTTGGTAACTCTGAAGCTCAGGCTGAGTATGCTAATAAGGTGGGTACTATGGAGAGACAAATTAAAGACATTAAAGACAGAGTGGAAAAGGATAACAGTGTGGAACAACTTAATATTCTGAAGAATAAAGTGAAAAGACTGGAGGCTTTGGTTAAAAAAATAGGGGAACAATGCCTTATTAGCCTCAAAGTGTATTGTGGTCATGCGCAAATTTTAATGGATAAACTAGACAAGGTAAACAAGGACAAGGATAGCAGGATTGTGGAGACTATGGGCCTAGGATCGCGCACTAGAGCTAGTTCCAAGAAAAAGAGTCCTAAGGAGGATAAAGATACGGAGGAGCTCAAGACCTCGGTCAACAATATGTAGATTATGGTCCTTGAAGCTGAGGAACTGGTGAAGGAAATGTAGCTGTTTCTTCTGCTGTCCCGGTTGGGTTCTTTTTGCTATCCCTATTGTTTTTTGCTGCATCTTTGGGAATTTTTTGTTCGGGTTGTTGCTTTTTTGTTCCTTTCTTCTCTGGTGCTCTGGCACAGCTATTGTTTCTTTTTATTGTATATCTCTCTTTATACTCTAGGTTTTAGGTCCTTGTAAAACATGTTGAACTCTTTTTTTGTAAAGGTTTCAAGTCCTTGTAAAACCTATTTTTACTTAATCAGAACAATAGATACTTTATATTAATTCATCAAACTCATTACATGCTGGAATATAAGGCCTTCTTGGTTTTGTCCATATACAATCAAAATGTTTACAAAAATATCTTCATACATGCAAAGTCATAGACCTGCCATCCAAATATCTCAACACGTAATGTTCTATCACAATCTGATACCAAATTCCTACTAAAACTGATACCTAAACTAATAACAAAGAAAAAAATCTATACAAGAGTCCACCAAAGAGGTCAGCACTCAAATCCTAGAGAAAGACCTAGATTTAGGTCCACACAGATCCCAACGAGAGACCCCACATAAATTATGCCATAAAAATTAAATGCAGAGGTTGGCCATATCAGGATAAACAACTAGATAAGAAGATAGCCAAGCAAAAACAACAACTCGGTAAGAAGATAACCAATCAACAACAACAACTCGGTGAAAGAACCACCAAGCAACCTCTAAACAAGCTAAAGAACAAAATTAAACATATTTTTGGTTGAGTAGGATTGCCAATAAACCAAGATGCTCCTGCATCAGACACCTGGGATTAAAATAAATGGTTCCCTAAATCATGTATAAGGTCCAACCTAAAATTAATCCAACTTAGATTGAGAAATCCAAGATGAGTCCTCCATCGGGTTGTTCTTCTATTTTATTAGATACTCCATGTATTCCTTTCCTCTTGTACTTCTGCCAACTTTTTGTTTCAAAATCTGTTCAAATTCCTCTATTTGTTTCTTAGGATAATCACTCGGTACTATCACTTCTTCATCAGGTTCATGATATTCATACAAGTCTGAAATATTGAATATGGGTGATATATCCATGTCAACAGATAATTCCACTTCATAAGAATTTCTACTATCAAATCTTCTCAGTATTTTGCAAGGACCAAATTTCTTCATCTTCAATTTACCATATGTTCCAATACAAAATATTCCTTTCTTCAAATGAACCATTAATACATCACCAACTTCAAAAGTTTTATGTCTTCTTGATCTATCTGCACCATCCTTGTATTTCTGATTACTTTTCTCCAGCTTCTATTTTGCATCCTCATGCAATGTGTTCATAAACTCAACAAAATTTTCTACTTTGGCACTCTTTTTCTCTTCTCCTACAATGTCTCTCAAGTCTGATATACCCCTTGGTTTTGTGCCATGAACAATCTCAAAAGGTGTCTTTCCAGTACTTCTATTTATTGAACTATTGTATGAAAACTCTTCTTGTGCCAACATCAAATCCCAATTAATCGGTGTGTATCCAACTAAACATCTCAACAAGTTACCCAAACTTTGGTTCACAACCTCTGTTTGTCCATCAGTCTGTGGATGAAATGTAGAACTATACTTCAACTCGGTGTCCAACTTCTTCCAAAGTGTTTTCCAAAAGTATCTAACAAACTTACTGTCTCGATCAAAGACAATGCTCTTTGGTAATCCATGCAATATGACAATATCTTTAAAGAAAAGATCTGCTATATGTACTGTGTTTGATGTTTTCTTACATGGTATGAAATGTGTCATCTTTGAAAATCTATCCACAACAACAAATATGGAATCATTACCTCTTGTTGTCCTCGATAAGCCAAGAACAAAATCCATGTTGATATCATTCCAAGGTTTCTCAGGAATAGTAATCGGTGTATACAAACCAGTATTCTAACTTACTCCTTTTGCAACTTGACAAACTCCACAACTTTTCACAAATTTCTGAGCATCCTTATACAACTGACGCCCAAAATACCTTTCCTTAAGCAAACTCAATGTCTTATCAATACCAAAATGTCCAGCCAAACCACTACTATGTTTCTCCTTTATCAAATTAGTTCTCATTGATCCTTTCAGTATGCACAATTGAATACCTTTGAACAACATATCTTCCCAAATGAAATAGTCTTCATACTTACTTGATTGATTTGGAATAGGTTCTTTGCACACTCTCCACTGCTTAAAAAAATCAGGGTCATTTTCATACAAATGCTTCATATCATCAAAACCAAGAACTTCAATTCTCATTTCAGCCCAAAAAGATCTTCTTCTACTCAATGCATCAAAAGCTTGGTTAGAAACTCCACTCTTATGCTTAATCACAAATGTGAAACTCTGCAAATACTCTACCCATTTCATATGTCTCTGATTCAACTTATTCTGACTACCCAAATATTGTAAAGCCCTATGATCAGTATACAACACAAATTCACTCGGTATCAAATAATGTCTCCATTTCTTCATAGCTTGAATAATAGCATAGAATTCTTGATCATAGAAAAAATATTTCCTTTTAGCATCATTCAACTTTTCACTAAAGAAAGCAACAGGTTTACCTTCTTGAGTCAACACAGATCCAATTGCACTTCCACTTGCATCGCATTCAACTTGGAATACCTTATTGAAATAAGGTAAGGCTAAAATAGGTAATTCAAAAACCTTTAGCTTCAAAGTCTCAAAACTCTTATCATATCCATGTGTCCATTTGAATTCTCTTTTATCTCCTCTCATTGTCTCAGTCATAGCATTACAAATAGAACTAAAATTTCTAATAAATTTCCTATAAAAACTTGCCAATCCATGAAATGATCTTACCTCACTGACATTTTTAGGTGTAGGCCAACTAAGTATAGCTTCAACCTTCTCATGATCCATCTTCAAACCATTAGCTAAAATCACAAAACCTTAATACACCTGTTCTTCTTTCACGAAGGAACACTTTTTCATATTTGTCAACAAATTTTCCTGTTTCAATCTCTACAATACTTGTCTTCTATGCATCAAATGCTCTTCTCTAGTCTTACTGAATATCAGAATATCATCCAAGTATACAATCACACATTTATTCAAAACTTCATTCATTAATCTCATAAATGTATTCGGTGCATTAGTTAAACCAAAATGTATAACTAACCACTCATACAAACCTTCCTTTGTCTTGAAAGCAGTCTTCCATTCATCACCTTCTTTGATTCTGATCTGATGATATCCACTCTTCAAATAAATTTTGGTAAAATATCTTTCTCCACTCAAGCAATCCATTATATCATCCATCCTTGGTATAGGAAACCTATACTCAAATATGATCTTATTGATTGCTCTTGAATCAATGCACATTCTCCATTCTCCATTCTTCTTAGGTACCAATATAGATGGTAATGCACACGGATTTAAAATTTCTCTGATCAAACCCTTGGTCAACAACTCATGAACTTGTCAGTTAAGCTCTTCATTCTTAGTTGATGTCAACCAATGCGATGCCTTGTTCGGTAAACTAGCTTCAGGAATTAGATCCATACAATGACTAATATCTCTCATTGGTGCAAACCCATCAGGTACATTATCTAAAATGATCTCCTTGTACTCAGTGAGTAACTTCTCAACTTAAGTAGGAATTTCATCTTCCATATTCTTACTCGGTTTGTTAGGAATTAAAGAATAACAAATATAATCTCTTTTCAAATCCTTAACAAACTATTTACGTTCCATCAAACAAAATCTCACAGATGTATAGATCTCACCAATAGATTCTTCAACCAAAGGTAACAAGATTTTTTTCTTACCATCAACCAAAGTAGTATATCTATTCAATCTTCCATCATGTATAGCATGTCTATCATACTTCCAAGGTCTACCCAACAAAATATGACAATAATCCATCGAGATAATATCACACAACACTTTATCATAATACTTCCCTATTTTCAGATTCACAAAACATTGTTTACTCACCATTAATGTATGCACATATTTTATCCTTGAGATCTGATAGGGCTTCGAATGCTTCATCCTTTTCAACTACAACTTTGTAACCATCTCCTCAGATGCTAGATTATCTGAGCTTCCACTATCAACAATCACCTTCCAAACTTTTTGCAACTCTACATCTGGTCTTGAACAAACTTTTCCTAACAAGATCTTGCTTATCTTTCTCACTCCATAGTATCCTTATGATCATGAGATTTCCTTCCTTCTCAGGTTCATTCAGTGACTCCTCTTGCACCAAAGCATTTCTACTACTACCAACTTTCTTTCTTGCATGTGTACACTCAAAAGATCGATTTCCTTCTTCATCGCAATTGTAACAAGTTCCTTGGAACCCTCTTCTACTATAACCACCTCGAGATTAATTGCCTCTTCCTTGGTATGAACTTCCACCTTTCCATTCGATCTTTCCTTTGTCTTGATGTGTGTCTAAAATTGGCTTGTCTAGTTCAGATCTACTATTTTCATGATGAGATCTACCTCTTCCTCTAGGAAATCTACCACCTCTGCCTCTTTTCCTTTGTTCATATCTCTTGTTCAATTTCTCCTCAGGTTTTAGGGAAAATTGAAATGCCTCTTCAATGCTCTCCATCTTTACCAAGATGATCTCATCTTGTATAGAACTCCTTAATCCATTAAAATATCTTTCTATTCTTGCCACTTCATCTTCAACATGTCCTGATCTGATGTCCAATCTGTATAATTCTTTACTATAATCCTTTACCGAGCTATCTTTTTTATTCAAACTTTGCATTCTCCTAATCAGGTTAATTTGGTAATCACAAGGTTGAAACTTGCCTTTCAATTTGTTTATCATCTTATCCCATACCTTGAATTTGTCTTTACCTTTCTTCTTTCAATCCAATTGCAGATGCTCCCACCACAAGGATACATGACCTTTCAAATTTGTGCTTGCAAGATACATTTTCATACTCAAAGTACTTTTCCATTTCAGTTATCCAGTCTAGCAATTCATCAAAATCCAATTTTCCACTATATGTAGGAGCATTAAACTAAGGTGTGGACTTCAAACTTGTCAATGCTTGTAGGAATCTCTCTTCTTCCTGATCCATAACAGGTGCAGGTGCAACTTCACCTTGCAGTTCCTCCAATTCATAATCACTAACATCTTCAAGATGTCTTCCTCTGCATTGGGCTGTCTCAACAGCTTCCAATCTTGTAGCCATCTATCTTATCATATCAACTAGACATGGATCTGCATTTCCTCTCCCATGAACAATCTTGAAACCCTTTGCAATTGTAGATCAGATCACAATCTACTACCCCACAAAAATATCAACCAACTAGGGTTAGGGATTACAAGAAGGAACTTAGATCTCACCTTTGATCAGATACCACCTGGCGCAAGGAGGGTCAATACATAGGGCCAAAAGCAATCCCAAGTACCAAACCAGCTTGCAGAACAAAACATAAGCAAAAAACACAAGGAGAGGAGAAACAACATATACTTGATATCAATTCATCAAACTCATTACATGTCGGGCTATAAGGCATTCCCAATTTTGGCCATATACAAAACAAATGTTTACACAATTATCTTCATACCTACGAGGTCATAGACCTGGCATCCAAATATCTCAACACATAATCTTCTATCACAATTTGATACCAAATTCCTACTAAAACTGATACCTAAACTAAGAACAAAGAACAAAATATATACAAGAGTCTGCCAAAGAGGTTTACACTCAAATCCCAAATAAAGACCCAGATTTAGGTCCACACAGATCCCAATGAGAGACCCCACATAAATTATGCCACAGAAATTAAATGCAGAGGTCGGCCAGATTAGGATAAGTAACTCAGTAAGAAGATAATTAACCAACAACAAAAACTCAGTAAGAAGATAACCAAGAAACAACAAAAACTTGGTGAAAGAACCACCGAGCAGCCAAAATTCACCGAGACCCATCAGTAAAGAAAGACAGAACAAGTAATTGAGCAACAAGGTTACCGAGCACTTCACCGAGCAGCCTCTAAACAAGCTAAAGAATAGAAGAAAACATATTTTTGGTTGAGCAGGATTTCCAAGAACCTAAGATGATCCTGCATCACAAAACCCTTTGGTAGGATGATAGGTAAGTGTGAGATCTATAAGTTGTGTATTTGTTTCTGTAATTTTCTGTTGAGTAATTTTTTTAATGATTTTTTGAAGTGACCACATCTTGAAAATTTGGTACCTATTCATGCGCTGGGCATAACTTGCATCAAACTAATTGAAATTGTAATTTTTTTAAAGTGTATAGAATGAAGTGTACAATAGTAAAATGTAATTTTATTTGAATTTGGTCAAGTATATCAAAATTTATTAACAAAAATGGTAGACATGTGTCTATGAGGATTGTTAAGATAGTGGTAAAGAAAATAAAATTTTACTATGCTAATGTTGTCCAAAAATAGAAAAAATTATATGGTTAGAAAGCTAAGAAGACGTTTGAGAATATGGTAGTAATTTTAGAGATACCCACTTGATCATTTGTAAACATGATGATGACGAATTTGAGAAATCATCTTGGGAGATAAAAAATGTGTAAAGGGACAAAAATGGAGGGAAAATGAGCTTGCAAGCCTTAGGGTCAGTTTCCAAGCCTCCTACCAAAAAATAATGCGTACGTGTTCCTATGTGTCAAATAACCCATACGGGTTATGAAAAAAAAAAGTATAGCTCCAATATCTACATAACCCATGCGGGTTATGTAGAACTAAAAGCATCATTTTTAGTTCTTAGGAACCTGCTTGAGTTATGAAGATATAAAAATGTATGCTTATAAACTTAACATACACACCACATATGTATATACTGGCATATATAATATGTATATATGCATATGTATAGATATATGTAATATGTGTATATGTATGTATATATGCATATCTATAAATATATATACATATATTTACATAGACACATCTCTCTCTCTCTCTCTATTTGCCCTTCTCTCTACATATCTATCTCTTATTCCCTCCATATATATCTCTCCCCACTTCCTCTTTAATTCCTAGTTCTACATAACCCGTGTGGTTATGTAGAACTAAAGCCATAAGTTTAGTCCTACATAACCCATATGGGCTATGAGGAAATATGGATGTTATGTTTAGGTCAGGGCATAACCCATACGGGTTATGAGGTAATCTGAATATATATCACTCCCAATGACCTAAAAAACAACATTGCAACTTGTTCCAAGGGCCCACTACTATTTCACATGACTTTCTACGACAGTATTAGTTAGGTTTTTTTTGTTTTTTTTGTCACATTTTCTTTGAAATGATTGATTTGTCTTATTTTTTGGTTTGTTCTTGAAGTTATTTTATCATTATTACTTGAGATTATAACAAAATGATGCTAATTTGTTGTTTTCTTGGTATTTTATTGTTTGTGTTCACCATGATGTTATGTTAAGGACAATCAATATTGAAACAACAGGAAAGAACAAGAGAGGAATAATTTAACAATGAGAGGTAACAAAGGAAAGACAAAGGGAGTGTATGAGGAGATTATGTGAAGGTATGTCGTCTAATGCACCAGTTGAAAATGATGAACATGCAACAATTCAAGTTGACACGATGAATGCACCTAATGAACCAAGTCAAAATGATAAACATAAACCAATTGAAATGCATGTGACAAGTGCACCTAATTCAGTCAAAATACACCAATTCAAATGCATTTGATGAATACACCTAATGAATACAATGAACATACTCCATTTGAAATTGATGTGATGAATGCATGTAATTATACGCAATTTGAATGTGATGTGATTAATGCACATAATGCACCTAATGAAAATGAAGAGCATGCACCGATCTTAACACCTAAAATAATTCCTAGAAAACCAAAGTTTCTAATTGACATTAATGAAAATATTGTGAAGCCAATGCATGATAAAATTTCCAAAAGAACTTGTACAAGAATGGTTAGAAGAATTTGAAATAACTATTTTTTTAAAACTTAAATTAAAGAGGAAGATGCCAATTAGTTGTTGAAATGATTAAAAATCTTAAATTTTGACCATGTATATGACCTAGTTGAACGAGGTAATTTCTCAATTCATTACTTAGGTAAAATCAATTTTAAACTCATTCTATTATACTTTACGTTGATTTTGGTATTAACTTATCCTTCTATAAAATGCAGGTCATGTATATGCAGTTATTGTAGATGAGAACAATAAAGAAGGAACATATTACTTTTTGTGTCGTTGTAGTGAGGTCAAACATAAATTGACAACTAAAGTCAATGATGGAGAGTGTATTGAGTACCCAATAGGTTATGTTGTTGTGATAGGGACATGAATTAGAAGGTACCACTATTTTGTCATTGTATTGAGACCTCTTAAACTCATTTTATTACACTTTTCATTGATTTTGGTATTAACTAATCATTTTGTAAAATACAGGTACCCTATCAAGAATTCTAATGCCTGATTGTTTGAGGAATTTGAGATAGATAGACATATTCTTCATTACTCTAACCTTGTTTTTGCAAAAAATATTCAATTGATTAAGTATCATGGTAGACCTCTTAACAAGAATTTGTGGAAAGTTCGCAAATCTGACCATGATGCAATACTTGACACAATAAGGGTTAGAGTTGATCCAAAAGGTCCGCTTGATTAATTTTGGGCTATCTAGAATAATGATTCTACAATATGGTAGAATAATTTTGACAATTTGGTATTATCTTTTGCGAAATATTATAACTTAATTTTTTTTGGAGGTGCTCTATGTACATATTTAGAGGCCAAATTTTATATAGAAAAACAACAATGAGTTGTAATGTGCATATTTAGATGCCAAATTTTGTATATATAAATGGTTACACGCTGTCATGTGCATATTAGATGTCAAATTATATATATAAAAGTGGCCATTGGGCTGGTTTGATAATATTGAGAGGACAAATTTTGTATATCGTACTGTGTACCATTTGATTATAAATATATGTTAAATTTTTTATCGTTACATTTATATATCCTAATGTGTACCATTTGATTATAAATACATATTGAACTTTGTATCATTACATGTATGGATTTTGTATCATACCATTCATGATGTAATAAAGTGCAAAAAATGTTAATTATGTATCATACCTTGGACTATAGATGGCTACCCTTTGTTGTAAAATGAATAGATGTAGCTGCAATGTCATGTTCATCAATACCAGGTTTTCTATATCTTCCTCTGTTTAATGAATTGATGTAACTGCAATCCCATGTTCATCAAGAATATTCCTTGCACCTTGAGAAGTTCTCTACTTGTTAGCCGAATTAAAAACTTGGACTATAGATGGATTCCCTTTTTTGTAAAATGAGTAGTGAGATTGCCTTGCCAAAGATGGAAATTAAGAGCACTGGAGAGATTCTGTCACTACTTGAGCTACTAGTAGATGGTGACTATTCATCATGTCAATGTTTGGATGATGTGTGCAGGTCATATGCAAGGTGTTTGAGTGATTGATATTTCAAACCATTTGTCATGGACTCAACCATCTATTCCATTAGCTCCAGTTGGCCAAGAACAACCTCTTTTCGCCCACAGGGTTGCTCAAACTTTCATGACCATGTCGGAATGAAGTGTCCCTAAGTTGCACTAAGCACCATTCGGAATCAATCTTTTGATGCCCATATATCAAATCTTGTGCAAGGTATCAACAAACCATAAGTTTATAAAGTGCCGTGTTATGGAGGTCTACAATAACCTATCTTAGTTTTGGGATATTTAACTTCATTTTAATTTGGCAACACAATCTCAGTTTATGTCAAAACTTGCAATGTGGCTCATTTGAAATGAGAAACATTGCGTATCTTTCAAACCATTTTTCATGGCCTTGAACCGTCTATACCATTAGATTTACTTGGCTTGTTAAACACTAGGAAAAACCTCATTTCAACCATAGAGTCGCTCAAACGTTCAGAACCATGCCAGACCAAAGTGTCTGTAAGGTGCAGTAAGCACCATTGGGAAGAGATATTTCAAGGATAATATCTTAGAACTAATGAAAGGTATCAAAAAAATATCATTTTCTATAGGACCATGTTACAAAGGCCTATAATAACCTTAGTTTTATGAGATTCAGTCTTTTTTAATTTGGCAACGCAATCTCGGTTTATGTCAAAACTTGCAATGTGGCTAAGTTGAAACGAGAAACAATACGTATCTTTCAAACCATTCATCATGGCCTCAAACCATCTATGAAATCACCTCTAGTTGGAAGGGTAAACCCAGGAACAACCTCTTTTTACCCATAGAGTCACTCGAACATTCGCGACCATGCCATACCGAAGTGTCCCTAAGGTGCACTAAGTACCATTGGGCAACGATCTTTTGAGGCCCATATGTCAGAGCTCATATGAGGTATCAGTGAATTTTTAGTTGATATAAGACCATTCTATAGAGGCCTACAATAACCTATCTCAATTTTTGGATATTCCACTTTGTTTTAATTTGGCAACGTAATCTCAATTTATGTCAAAACTTGCAATATCACTCAATTGAAATGAGCAACATTACATATCTTTCAAACCATTCATCTTGGCCTCAAAATTTCTACACCATTAGCTCCATTTGGCTAGGTAAAATGTAGGAACAACATAATTTCACCTACGGAGTCACTCGAACGTTTGCAACCATGCCAGATCGAAGTATCCCTAAGGTGCACTAAGCACCAATGGGAAAAAATATTTCAAGGCCCATATTGAGATCATATGAGGTATCAAAAAACTATTAGTTTCTACAAGACTCTTTTAGAGAGGCCTACAATAACCTCTCTCAATTTTGGGAGATTCAACTTCATTTGAATTTGGCAACGCAATCATGGTTTATGTCAAAACTTGCAATGTGGCTCAGTTGAAATGAGCAACACTGCGTATATTTCAAACCATTCATCGTGGCTTCAAACCATCTGTACCATTAGCTTCAATTGGCCAGGTAAACTCTAGGAACAATCTCGTTTCACCCATGGAGTTGCTCAAACATTTGTGACCATGTCGGACTTAAGTGTCCCTAAGGTGCACTAAGCACCATTGGGAAGTGATCTTTCGAGACCCATATCTTGGAGATCATGCAAGGTATCAATGAAATACCAGTTTAAAAAAGACCATGTTATAGAGGCCTAAAATTACCTATCTCATTTTTTGGAGATTCAACTTCCTTTTAATTTGGTAATGCAATCTCAGTTTATGTCAAAACTTGCAATGTGGCTCAGTTGAAATGAGAAACATTGCATACCTTTCAAACTGTTCATCCTCATCGTGGCCTTGAACTATCTATTCCATTATCTCTATTTGGCTAGGTAAACCCCAAGAATGACCTCATTTTTCCCATGGAGTCGCTCGATCATTCGCGACCATACCAAATCAAAGTTTCCCTAAGGTGCACTAAGCACCATTGGGTATGTCATCGAGGGTTCCGGTTTGCTGAGAGACAAAGTGGGAGCATGCCTAGGGTAAACCTATCCAACCAGATATGATGGAAGTGTTGGTTCATGCCCATGATGAAAAAAACATGATATGGGCTACTTGGCGACTTTTCACTAACTGCATTTGATGAATTTTGTATCAATAAAAAAGTTGCTGCCGTGCAAAAATGAATCTGAGTCTTCAAAACCCTAGACACATTATTGTAGGGGGGCCTAACATAACTCCATAGGTTTGAACATATTGTGCATAATTGCCATGGTTCTCAAGAAACAATATGTCAAAGTTTGACTATTTTTTGCACTAGGGCACCTAAGGGACATCGTCGGTAGGGTATGCCGATGAGTGTTTTGGCATGCCGAGAGGCAAAGTGGGACCATGCCTAGGGTAAACCTTCCCAAACAAACATGATGGAAGTGTCGGTTTGTGCCCATGATGAACATAAATATTTTTTCTCCAAGTCGGTTACACAAGGGACATCGTCGGCAGGGTATGCCGACGAGCATTCTGGCATGCTAAGAGGCAAAGTGGGACCATGCCTAGGGTAAACCTGCCCAGCCAAACTGATATAAGTGTCGGTTCATGCCCACAATGAACAAAAAAATTTCTTCCCTAAGTGCATCTGAGGGCTAAATAGGACTACTTTACAAAGCACCTACCCTCTAAACACTCTCCCAAATTGAAAAAATACTCCAATAGCCTAGGAAAGGTTCAAATAGACAAAATTGACATTTTTTATTTGTTGAAACATGTCAAAAGGTGTTGAAAGAGGTAGATATATAAAATTGATTATTCCCAATTCACATTTCAACAATGAAATTTAGCGATGTTGATGGCACTTGTAATGAACAAATTGAATCATATTTAAATTGTAAATTTGTACATTTCAAAGTATGAATACATACACACAATGATCAAGTAGGGTCACATTTAAATTGTAAATATGTACATTTCAAAGTATCAATACATACACACAATTAACAAGTTTGATCACATTTCAATTACAAATAACTAAGTTTTTTAGTACAAAGATATGCACACAATGAACAAATTGGATCAAATATCAAGTTTCATATATATCAAAATGAACAATAATCATGTACATATTAAAAAAGTGTTAGAGATGCAAAATCAACAATAGTTACAAAAATATGGCATGTGCCATGTCAAGGTCGATATATATAATACAAATGTCAAATATATACAAAAATTGGTCATTCCATGACCACAACTAGATCTATGTCTCTCTCAATATCTATGACTGTGTTGGATCATCAAAATTGAGCCTCTTCGAAGCAGTGTGTGGCTCACTAGGTATTTGAACAAGAATAATTTGAATGCTAAATCATATATCTTTTCTCAAAATAATATCAAAATAACAAAATACTGGACTGTAATTTGTTGGCAATTGAATTGTTGATTACCTCATCTCTTTCTTCTGCACTTGGGTTGTATAGTAAATATGATGGCCTCCTTCATGGAAAAAAACAAGACTCCTTATGAGGAAAGGTAGAGGATCCATCGAAAGTCGTGAATGGGGATTTAATAGGTAAAACAAAATTAATACAATTTAATAACATATATGTCAAGAAACACTAAAAAACAAAAAAATGCACGGATGAAAAAACAAATGCATACCAGAGCCTCAAATGGATCTCTTATGCTGGTAGGAGGCACAACCACTGATGCATAAACTATGATATTTTCCTATATGGTAAGTGATAAAAGATGTTGTAGTAATAGAGGGAGGAATTAGGGCTTTGTATCAAACAAGTAAGCAATCCAAAATGAGTTGACAAGAGGGTTTCAACTAAGAAGACAAAATAACTAAATACTGGACTGTAATTTATTGGAAGTTGAATTGTTGATTACCTCATATCTTTCTTCTACACTTGGGCTATATAGTAAAGCTAATGGCCTCCTTTGTGGGATAATGAGAATCTTTATGAGGAAAGGTAGTGGATCCATGAGAAGTCATGAATGCGGCTATAACAGGTAAAACAAAATTAATACAAGTTAATAACATATATGTTAAGAAAAACTAAAAAACTAAAAATGCATGGACTAAAAAACAAATGCATACCAGAGCCTCAGATGGATCTCCTATGCTGGTAGGAGCCACAACCACTGATGGATCAACTATGATCTTTTCCTGTATGGTAAGTGATAAAAGATGTTATATTCATAGAGGGAGCAATTAGGGCTTCATAACAAATATGAAAGGAATCCAAAATGAGTTGACAAGATGGTTTTAACTAAGAAGACATGCATACCTCTTGCCTCTTTTGTACTGGACCTCCTCTTCGATGATCGAGACTCCTAACAAAATGGAATGGTAAAGGATCTATGGGAAGTTGCAAAGGGATCTGTAATAGGTAAAAGATAATGAATACAAGTTAATAACCCAAAGTTGTTGACAAACACTAAAAAACTAAAAATGCATGTACTCATATCTAAATGCATATGTTTAAAATATATAGAATAAATGTATACCAAAGCCTCAGATGGTTCTCTTGTACACTTAGGAGGAATCGTCGTTGATGAGGCAACTATGACCATTTCCTGTATGAAAAATTATAACATATGTCAAATTCATCGAGGAATGATTTCTAAGATATTGTTAACAAATAAGAATGCAATTGAAAGTGAATATGAAAATGTTACCTCTTCCCTCTCCTGAACCTTAGTGACATCATGTGCATTAATCAGTTCTATAAAACCTAATTGTTTCTATATATAGAACAAACAAGTCAGGTGCATTCATCAATATCTAGATGTACATGTTTAATAATAATACATTTCAACAAATAAACTTAAATTGTATTGAATTACCTTTTATCATTTGAGTGTCCTCAAGGATTTCTTTTTCTATCTTGGTGTCCTCAAGCCAAGTGGGGTATCCTAACATAAGAGAAACTAATATGATACCACATAGGCTCAAATAAAAATGTAAACAAGAGATGTGCAAAATATGATACCACAAATCTTTGCAGGCCAAAGTCAATGGCTGAAAGTGTGACATCATCAAATTCAGACATCCGAGCCCTCAACATGCCCTATAAAACATGAAATAAATATACATATTAATAAAAGATAATTTGAGACCAATGTATTATTTAATTTTTAACAATATTTATAAATCTTTACCTCAGGTGTCGAAGCTACCCCTACACCTGAAGTTGAACGAACACTCTGTGGTGTGCTTGTACCACCTGCTACACCCTACAATGCATATTATTCATGTATTAATTTAAATTGTTCTCTAAATAAATATTTATTTACTTTTATAAGATTTAGGTGATTAATTAATAACATGTCAAAATACAAATAAAAAAACCCGCGTCTTCTCTTCATAAAACACCATCGTCAATATGTCATTAGTGAGGGCCACATCCTCAATAGTAGTAGCATGACATCTACTCCCACAATGTATACATGAATGGGATGTCAAACCATCCTCATTGACACTAGTATATACCCCAACACATATATTATGGCAGCTGGGGCCGATATGCTCAATGGGCTAGGCTGAGCCAAATGGTGCATCTGATGATCATGGAGGTTGCGCATGTGCTAATCCATCCTTTCATCTAAATAACTCGGTGACATTCTCAACAATGACATCATTCAATGATGTAGTTGCATGAAGAGTCTATAAATCCATACTCTTTCAGGACTACTGGGACCACAACATGAACCATGGGTTTTTTAGCTAGATGCCTCTTATGTTTTGGTTGTACCACCCTATGGGCCCCAGGTCTATCCTACGCAGACCTATCCCTCTACCCTGGAATTGTTGGATGTCAAAGTAATTCGGCTTCTCACTGAGGATAAACTCACAATATAGCTTTCTCAAAAAATATAGAAGCACCTCCCAATTATTACAGGGTCCTTGGTCAAAGACCATATACTACCTATCCCAAAAATTTGGTCTCATCCTACTGTGAACATACCAATGTATAGGAAACCAACTCATAGTAGTTTCTAGGCTATTACTAGTAATAGGATCGGTGAAAAGAGCACATATGTCACCTTTAAGTATGTCCTTTCTTTTCACTTGATCATATGAAAACCCATCCACATAAAATTCATGACATCTATCCCTTCATGAACCCCATTTTGCAACCTCCCTAGATACCTCATTCGCACTATTGGCCATGCTTTTTAGGGTTGTGGCAAGGGATGAGTGATGCACAAGACTAGAGGACCTCAACCTGTTCACTAATACATAAATTTGGGCACTATTTTGTGTAAGGCGATTGATAAGATCCTCTTGTGTGGCATCTACACGATCTATTGGAGGATGCGAAGGGTTTGGGTCTGGCTATGGTTGTTCAGGAGTAACATATTTAGGGTTTTCTTGTTGTGGAGCAGTGTCTTGATGGTTTTCTTGTTTCTCATGCACAATGTTTTAGGGTTTTCTTATGTTGGTTGTGCAAGAAGAGGTATTTTTTGTCTCTTTCATGGTCGGGGATTGTTTTCAAAATTTGACATCAAATTAATAAAAAAAACTTTCAATCAATGAAAAACCCTACTTCAATTACAATGCAAATAAAAATAAAAAATACTTACCTGTTCGATGGTGTGGCATAGCTGCAAATTGGTCTAAATGGAAGAAAAATGCAATTCAGTAAGGAACACGCTCGAGTTCTGATTTTTTTGTTTCCCCAACTCATTACTGTCATTTTTTGACATGAAAAATGGGAGGAAAATGTGAGTTTTAAAAATATTTGTGTTTCTTCAAAACTGGTACGAGTTATGAAGAACTAAATGTTCTTCATAACCCATACAGGTTATGAGGAAGTTTTTTATTATTTTTTAAGTGAGATTTTTAGGCTCGGTTTTCCCGAGCCAAGTCATTTGGAAATTCAAATAACACGCACAGTTTTTGTAAAAATTTGGGATTTTTTTCATCATGTGGCCACTTTTTTGACCAGCAACTTGGTGCACTTACCCAAGGATAACACAAGGAATCATTATAGTCAATGAAAAGGTATCTAAGCATACATACAAATATAATTATAATAATATATAAAGAACAAATTATTAATATTATGAATAGATTATAAATAAATTACCTTAAATATGGTGTATGTGTCTTACCTCATAAGCTCAATCAGGAGGAATAGAGGAAGTAAGTTAGGGAATTATGTTAACCAGTTCCCCCAAGATAAGTAGGGCACCCCAAGGGATGGAATTGTTATAGTGGGATGTTCTTGCCTCTTGTGGACCAAGAGGTGAGTTGTCATAGTGGGACGCTATACGCTCTTGGGCTTAGTTGGGTTGAGTAGTTTACATGCACCCTCTAGAGGCTTTCCTACCAAACAAAATCATGATTGATTATGAAAGATGCATTTAGCATTCTTTGTTTTCTAATCAATAAGAATGAATCTAAAAATATGTATTGTAGACGTCTAAAACCGTCCTTATATTAATTTAATTAATATTCCTGTAGCATTATAATTAATTATATTTGTTATGTTCTTCTATTTATTTAATTAAATTTATTAAATTAAATATAATTCACTTTCCTTAGTATTTAAATTTAATTTAAATACTATCACCTTTAATGTATTAAATCTTGTTTAAATACATTCCCCTTCATTAGTCCCCTTTAAATAAATTTTTAATTTATTTATTCCTCCACATGACTTAAATTCTACTAAACTATAATTAATCTAAATTTTAAATTTAGATTAAGCTAATTTGAACCTAGATCCTACCCTACCTCACATCACTCTCACCAAATAGACCTACTCACTAATTAACTAAGGTTAATTCGGCTAATTTCTTGATTCCTACAACAATTAGTCCTTATTATTTTCTCACACATGTGTGAGCAATTTTTCAAAAAGTGTTCTATTGGCCCAAATCTCTTACACCTCTTACAAGATCTTTCACATGTGTACTTTAAGTACACTTTGACCCATCACATCCAAAGTTGCTCACACATGTGTGAGAAAAGTAGGCCTCTTGCATGGCTTATGTGTCCCTCATGTGGCACCTATGTGGATGCCACATGA